>CAMOHE010051572.1:0-88639 GCA_946598075.1 Artocarpus hirsutus
TGAGAAATTCATTTTAATCATTCCTTAAAAATCAAATTGAAGGAAATCATTTTGTGGCCAAAGGCCCTCTTTGAAAATATTTAAAATATTTTGTCATTTATTGAAAACATTTTGAAAGAATCTTTAAGGCCAAAACCATTTAAAAATCTAGCTACTAAAGAAGGGGTAGAAGTCCTACATTGATATCCTACATCGTGACTCAATACCGCAGTCCCGACCCGCTATACGTTAACTCCACGGAACCACGAACGAACTTAAATGTAAACTAAGTTAATCAATATCTAACTTAAGATATTCTACACTATTAAGCTATCTCAAGGCATCCCAGTGTGCCATTTATGTCCGTAAAATCATACTATAAAGTTTAAATTCTCAATCTGGGTTTAAAACAATAAAAACGGGTAAAAAACAATCATTTCTCCTATAGCCGATCAACCTGTCGAATTCTCTGGTTTGGCCTACCGAACTACACAACTCAGCCTACAGGACATGTAGCACCAGCCTACCAAACTAGCCCAAGTTCGGCCTACCGATGGCATGAATCTGGCATGCCGAACTCATGAGTCTGACCTGTCGATGTTTAAGATCGGCCTACTAAACTGGAAAAATTTAAGGATACAAGACTTCAAGTCTTAGCCTTCACAAATCCAAAATCTCAATCTAAACCTGTTTTCTCAATTCTCAAGCATGGGTTATGTTCATAAATGATAGAAAAACATAATATAATACATTTAAACAATTTTAAACAAGCTTTACAAGGAAAATTTCAAAGAAAACCAAAAATGAGAAGAAAAAAAAAGGAAAAACTTGATTTAATTAGTTTTTCATCAAATCAAGCCTAGATTCAAGATGATTTGAGTCTTACTAACGTAGTAAGCTCACATAACTCGGATTACAATATTTTGAAGAAATTGAGAGTTTAGAGAAAAAGTTTAAAAATTAAAAAAAAAAGTTAAACTAACCTTAAAATTTGAGTTTGAATCCGAGTTTGTGGACGTGCGATTGTGTTCTTGAGCTTCCAATCTGTTAAGAATCGAAGCTTGGCTTAAAATTTTTGAAATCAAAAATGAGGGAGAAAGAGGGGGAAACGGGAAGAGAAAGAGAGGGAGAGAGAAAAAGAGGCTGAGGGAGTGAGTGAGGTTAGAAGAAGAAGAGGAAATAAATAGAGGAAGGAGGGGTAGCTTTCCTCAGATAAAACCCTATCCTCAGCACATGGTTTTCAAAGAAGAATATATCGAGCATTTAACAAATTGTTTTGTTTCAAAAATTGAAAATAAGAGTTAAAATAATAAAGAGTGATTAAAAATAATTAAAAGTAACACTAATTTGAAAATATTATAAAATAATTAAATTAAGTTCAAACTTACATTATGGCATACTAATTCACTATTTTTATACTAATTACACTGAATTAAAAATAAAGTGTTACAATATGGAAAACGCTCTATATGAAACCACTGTCTGCCTTATCTAGTCCTTGGTGCCAAACGGACATACATGTGGGCGTAAAAGAAATTAAGGTTTCTAAATATCACTTACTCACTTTTCTCCACCACTAATCTTAATATATGAACACAGTAGGACTGGTAATGAAGAACATTTCTTCTCTCTCATTTTCTCTCTCTACACGCCCGTGCTAGGTTTCTTGGTAGGGTTTTTGCAGTCTCATAAAAACTCTCAATTGTGTGTAAAATGAATAGAGGAATAGATGAGCCCTCTATTTATAGAGAATGAAGACCCAATTAATTCTAAAAGCTTGCGTTAATTTAAATTAAAGTATCACATATTTAATTAAAATAAAAGATGAACTTTTTCTTTCCCTTAACTAAAGATTCTCTATATATCACCTTCTAGAAGGGAGGAAAGTACTGCTTGTTACCTAGGGGTGGCAAAACAGGTTGGCGGGTCGGGTTCGTGTCGGGTTGGAGTTAATTTTTACAAAAATAGGTCGACACTAACCCGACCCGTGACACGAACGGGTTGAGATTTCTCAACCCCAACCCGACCCGTTTTGATACGGGTTGACACTAACCCGACCCGTGTCAACCCGTTTTCTTATCACAGTGTCAAAAAATACGACCCGCGACCCGATTTTGACCCGTAACCCGATTTTGACCCGTAACCCGGTTGTGACCCGCCTACATTAATATATATAAAAAAAAATAAAATTAGAAGAGTTTTATATCACTTCAATAAGAAGATGAGTGATAAGAGAAACATGGTTTGAACTTTTAAGGGCTTATATTATATATATGAAATAATATTAATTTTTTAAAATTTAATTAATTAAATACGGGTCAGAAACAGGTCATTTTCGTGTCAGACGGGTTGACCCGAACCCGACCCGTTTTTTGACGGGTCATTTTCGAGTCGACACTAAAATGACCCGTAGTCAAATTTTTCGACACTAACCCGCGAAAAATCGTGTCGGATTCGTGTCGTGTCGTCGTGTCGCAACCTGTATTGCCGGCCCTATTGTTACCCAATTTAATTTGTTTCCAAATTTCAAATTGGCACTAATAGACTCATAATTTTAAGATCCAATGAAACCAATATATTAATCAAACTAATATATTACTTTTTTATTCATTCCAATGTTACTATGCTAAAAACTTGAATTATATTCTTGAAATTATAAATATAATTATTCACATTTTAGAGTTGTCCTTTGATATAGTCATTACATATAAATTGATTCTCTATAAATAATTCATAATTAGAGTTTGGTAAAATCTATTAACCTCTCTTATTACAACTTTATCTTTGAGTACCATTAATTCTCTAAAGAATACACTTCACGAACTCAATCACAAATTTGAGCGCTCATATTATTCAAAACACGAATCAATACTCAAAAGAACTATTTATCTATTACTTATCAAAGAAAGAATAGATTTCATCTTGTAATATTAACATTCCCGGCTACATTTGTTATCATGCCTCCAAAGTATAAGGATAAGATTGGACTTTCAAATCCGTACTGAGTAAATAGAAAAATATAATTCTATAAATAGGAATCTGCTAATAACTCAGGATTGAAATCATCTTAAATACAAGCATTGGTCAATATCATCAAAACTTACTATACTGTTACAGAAATTATTAAGTCGTTCATAATATATTATCTCTAGGTTCTATATAATCTCATTATATATAGTGCATTCATTTAATGACTCACAACATTAACAGTTCAAATGAGACCGTTCCATTTTCAATGAAAATGACATGTATTAGTAATGATCAATTAAAGATTCTATACTTTAATTGTATAATTAACTAGGCATGATCATTTTAATTATCATTTTGAAATATTATTCTCTTGTACACAACATTATATATAATATTAGATAATTATGAAATTTTAATGATATTCATAAAATATTTAAAATACATATATACTAATATAATAAAAAATTATATTTATTTATGTATAAATATGTCTATTACAAAAACTTCAAATAGTTTTAAGACATCTATCCTAACAGTTATTTCAAGGATTTGACTTCAATGATATTCTCTCAAAATGATTTCTTCTTTATGTATAAAAATAGTGCTATTTAATTGGATATTTCATGTTGTGTGGTTGTCTAAGAAGACTATTGTTTCATATTGATATTTAGTTAAATATTTCTAATTTAAAAGTTGTTTTAGTTGAATTCTAATTTTGATTTTTTTGTTTTTTGCTGAGTATTTCTAGTAGGACTTTCGTTTGTTATTTCCATCAACTCGCATTGTTATTCGTAATTCTTTATTAAGAAACAGACCTTTTGTTCTAGAAGATGAGTAAATTTAAGCAAATTGTTCATTTGTTTTACAAAGTAATCGGACCTAATTGAAAGGTTGATCTATTTTTTTAAAAAATTTTGAATAAAAAGGGTTCAAAAATCACAAGCTAATTGTCAAATATATATTTTCACTGAAAGAGTTCCTTTTGAACTCCTTTTCGTTTTTTGAAGTAATGTTGGGCGATCTCATAAAAAAAAGTAATGTCAAGCTAGAAAAGTTCCAAACAACATGCGTGTTGGTATAAGAAAACAGTTGTATACAATTGTAGTGAAGTGCGAAAACTTAAGTGGGGATAGTCAAAGAAGACAACAAATGTGGACTCGACAAGGTTAGGGTAAGATTGTTCCCCAGTCTCTACTTTGACATTAACTTAAAAGGGTATTTGATATGGCGATTAAAACTATTAGTTAGAACTGTAAACACTGCAATATGTGAGAATTTTACACTATAGCAATTTTTTTTGTTTTTATTGTAAAAGCCTTACATTGTTTCTAACTGAAAAGTTAGTTAGAACCAGCTAATATCAAAACAAACGATTAATAATAAAAGGTTACTCTCATCTTTACAGCAAACCTCATTAAAAAACCACTACGAGTGAATTAAATATATTAGTGTAATTTTACTTGCAATATAACAACAAATTTAGAGCATTTTGCTAGTAGCAAATTATGAATTTATTATAATTGCTATGTAATTTTGTAATAAGAAATATAAAACTTCATAATATTTACTTCAGGATTATGTTGTTCCTAAGCTATTCTAAAAAAAATCGTCATGTTTGAATTCCTCTTATAATATCAATATGTAATGTAATTTCAATTAGTGAAAATAAGACAAATGATCCTTACAGACACCTTAATATTCTCGCAAAATGTATAGCTAGACAATTAAAAAAAAATGTCATTTCATAAGGCAGTAAAAAATAGCTATTGAATTTAGGACCAGCAATTTCGGATACGGTACAATGACACGATACGAAAACGACACAAGATAAACGGGTTTGGACCGCATGTTTATTAATTGTGTCATAATTGGGTTGGCATGAATAATACGAAAATAAACAGGCTAGATTTGTGCTAACACGCTAAACACGCCTTAAGATGTTTAATTAACGGGCCGTAAATATGTTGATACGGCACGACATGACCCGCCCATTAATAACACATTTAAATTTAAAAATAAAAATATTTGAAATATTTATAATAGGTTAGTATTAATTAGATATTGTGTTTTTGTTAATTTTTTTATTAGCTTTTTTATTTTTATTTTTTAATTTTTTTAAATTTTTAGTTAATTGGGTCATAAACGTGTCATATGCGTGTTGTTATCGTGTCAACCCATCGTGGCACGTTTAATAATTGTGTTAATCGTGTCATGCCATGTTACGCGTGCCATAGGCATGTCGTGTTCATGTTTGCATTTTTGACATATTTATTAATTGTGTCGTGTTTGTGTTCGGGTTTAACGTGTCGTGCTATAAACATACCGTCACAAACACTGCACGAACACGGTTATTGCTACGTCTAATTGAATTGTCCGAATAGGCAAGTAGAAAAGGAATTCCGCCCATTAAGTAATCATGCATTGCGATAGGAACTCCTAATCCTCTCAAAAATATAACCCATCCTTTGGTTTCGCCTGTTTTATACTGTGCTTTATAAATTGCTTCTACACAAAATAAGTAATGACCTCTTTAATGCATAAATGGTTGGGAATTCATGTTCTCATCATTTTTGGTAAAATCAAGTCCACCGTGGAGACAATTATAAACTACTTCATTGTAATTTTAGCAAATAATCCTGATTTAGGTTTTAGTTGACGACAATGGGAGAATTTATAATTCTAATCCATGTAGTAATATTCTTAATCCATTCAACTTGAATTGGCATTTTCTCTATCAAAATCATTATGAAAAAATCCACAGTGATTAACCTTGAGCCTTTTTTAAAACAAAATATATGTATAACCAACAGAGATTACAACTAAAAATAGGTCAAGTTATAATTGTTCAAATTGACTTTGTAGTATTAAAAGCGACAAAGTCTTATTTAGCCACTCTAGGAGCAACTTTCCGCGGCTAATGATTGAAAATACAGATTAAGAAATTGGATTTCAATCATTTGTGGAAACATATTAATTAGTAGAACAATTGATTAAAAAAAAAATGTTGCATATGAATCACTCACATATCTTCTCAAATGATATGTATCTGCAACATCAGTTTGGAATACCATTAGGCATATGCAAGCATAATGTATTTTCATTGTTTACCATATTTTAAATAAATGGCCAAATTTTTCAAAAATCGAGGAAATGACTGAATTTTTTGAAAATTAAATAAATAGATTTTTTTATAACAGTGCACCATTGATTGACATTAGCACATTGTTGACTAATATCAATATATTACTTATTAACTATAGTTTATCATTAATAAATTAATTTATAACCGATATATTAATAATTTATCATTGACAAACCTATTAATTATTGAATAAAATTGATTAACCATTAAATAATATTGATTAATCAATAATAAACCATAAATCACGTACCATTTAAAAAAATGAATAATTTCTCTAATTTTCAAAAACTAACATCATTTATTTAAATTAAAAAAAACTCAAAAATAACCATTTACCTCAAATCCCATATGGGTAGCAAAAAAAGAATAGAATGTATACTAAATTTGAAAAGTACTTAGAACTTAAATTAGAATTTAAACATTGTAATATGTAAGAGTTTACACTGTAACAAACTATTATATCATATGAGAGTTTTATATTGTAGTAAGTTGAGCTTTATATTGCACTTCTTTTTGACAAAGCCGTAATTTTAGAAAATTTGTGGGTTCCCGAAAACGACAGCGTTTGGTTGCGCCCAATGAGGGCAACTGCAAAACTGTACCAGAAAAGAAAAGAATCGCAGAAAAGAAGTCGATTGAACACGTGAGAAGTCCAAACTCAAACACAATCCCCATCTGACTGATTTCTTCATCGGCGCCACCGCAGGAATCCAACTCAGCCCTTGGTGAGTACGCGCATGCCTGTTTGGCTTCCAAGAAACAACCGGTTTTGAGTAATGTCGCCAAATATTCACACCAATTTCTCCTTTTTATTTATTTTTAATTATCATTGGCCGCCAAACAGCACCATCACTCGTGCGATTTTTCTTCGATTGTAAAGTGATTTTTTTCCAGGTTTTTGTAGCCATTTTTGTTTCTCGTCTGAAGATTTGCAATGGGCAAAGAGGGCCAAACGGCGGCTATGGAAATTGACGATCCAAAATCTACCGCTTCTGATCAGATTTCCCCTAAGTTCTCCATAAACGGTTTGTTTCTCCGATCTATTTTCGCTTTACCTCTCGATTCGAACTTTTTTTGAGCTTCTCAAGTTGAATAATGAATTATTTTGCGGATATATTTTCTTTTCTCAATTGAGACATAGCTCTTAATTAGCTTGATTGACGCTTTTCGATGTGATGTTGAATTTTCCGTGTGAAAAAGCTTACACAGTGGAGGCACATTGTTATAGTGGAATTTTTCTTGTACTTGTTTTCGGTTTCTAATTATTTTATTATTTATTTAAACACCAGTGCTGCAGCTGTTGAAATCTGCACAGATGCAGCACGGATTGCGGCATGGGGACTACACTCGCTATCGGTAAATTAGCTCAAAATTCACACATGATGTTGGCCAATTTGTCATATTCAAGTTTCGCTTAAAACTTCTAATCGATGTTTCATAATGAACTGTCACTACCACTATAATTGTAGCTTCCTTAGTCTTCACCTTTATTATTGTAATTGTTGTTGGAGTGAGTGCTTGCGAAAGTGACACAATTTGGTGATGGGTTGAATTTTGTTTATTTGTAGGAGGTACTGCACGGCACGATTGAGGAGGTTATATAAATCATTGAAGCTGACTCATGGCCGTGGGAAATACTCCCGGCGACCGATTACTGAATCTACTGTGACTGAAGTAAGGTGTGTCTTGCTATTCGTGTCCTGAGCAAAGTTCCTGAACTGAGTTTTCCTTATCAAATGAGAGAATTATTTATCTTGTCTTCTGGTCTGAAGGTGTTGGTTAACAAACCAGGATATAAGATAAGCCTTTATTCTTGATTTCCCAACATTGATGTTTCTCAACAGTTGGTTACTTCTCTTTGATACGTAAGAGATGATTTTTGAAGCATGAAATTACACCTTGAGGATAAGATATCTCGGATACGAGGCTATATCATAGAATTTAAAAAATTAATTTTTGTCTTTTCTGATTCTTCTTTGCCAGAAATAGTAGGTCGATTCAGTTATAGACTTTGGTGGTGCTGTATTTTAATACTAGGATAATGATTCTTTGGCTTAATAATTCTTACTTAACTTTAGTCAGCATGTTTTGTTTTTTTATTTGCCTATACCATGCCCCAAATATAAAATAACCATGCATTGTGCCTTATCAAAAAATATGCTCAAAATAAGGATTCTTCTTTGCTGGTTACACGAGCAATTGATTTATTTATTTATTTATTTTTGCTGATGAGAAAATGCCTCTTTGGAATCAGACGTCGTTTATAATTCTTGTTTTGTTTTCTATTTTATGGTTAACCAACAGAAATTAGATAGCTTGAAATGCTTAGTAATATTCCATGCTTAATGGTTCTTGTTTTATGGACTGAAATAGGGTTCTTCATCTGGTTCTGTATACGGCAGAGAGAGCTTGGAGTCATGCGATGGAAAAAAGACAGCTTCCAGATGGCCCCAATGCACGTCAACGAATCTATTTAATTGGTAGGCTGAGGAAGGCAGTGAAGTGGGCTACTCTGTTTTCACAGTTGTGTGCAGCCAAGGGAGACTCTAGAACTTCTTTAGAAGCTGAGGTTTGCAACTATCGTTTTATGTCTTCATGTTTTTTAATCTCAATGGTAGATGTAGACATGCACCCATGGGTCAGGCAAATACTTTCCCATCCTCTGACTTGCTTTTACTTTCTGCTGAAGCCCAACAGTTTTTTTTTGGTAATATCATTCCATGAACAGTTGATGCGCTGGCAAATTTTTCTTGCTGTATTTTCGTGAATTTAGGACCTTCAAACCTCCCGGGAAAAAAAAGGAGAGAGAGAAAGGGGAAAAAAACCTGCAAGAATGCATGATCCAAACAATTCTTGTAGTTGCAACTATATGCCAATCAATACTGTATATGTGATTTGGAATGAACATGGGAATAGCATTCCCGCCAAGAAATGAAAACAACTGAAGAAGTCATGATCATAAAGACTTAAGAAATTTCGCTTCTTGTGAAATTCCTCTGCAATATTTAATACACCATTGAAAAAATAATAAAACACTTTTCATATTGTTTTCCTGCTTGAAGCTATGAGCCAATGGCATACTGCACGCTTAAAAGCTCGAGCGATGGATTCTTAGAATACAGTTAGACAGTGTATACATTTGGCTTCTGTTATTTTTGACGCTTTAACTTTGAATATGAATTACTAGGCCTATGCCTCCTTTATGAAAGGGAGTTTGTTGTTTGAACAAGATCAAAATTGGGAGACAGCATTGATGAACTTCAAAAGTGCGAGGTAGATCCTTCCTTATCTTGATTCAAATTGATATAGTGATGTGTTAATATTTATGAATATGCTGCCTAAATATTTAACATCTATAGCCGGTAAATTTTTTATCAATACATTTAGGCGGTTAATTTTGAATTGAATAGGCTAGTTCCATGGATGTTGTGGCTTGCTAACATCAATTTGTTGTTTTTAAATTTTAGGGCTGTTTACGAGGAACTTGGGAAATATGGAGACCTGGAAAATCAAGTCTTGTGCCGTGAACGTGTTGAGGAACTAGAACCTAGTATCCGCTACTGCTTACATAAGATTGGCAAGTCAAATTTGCAAGCCTCTGAACTTTTACAAATTGGCGAGATGGAAGGTCCAGCACTTGACCTCTTTAAAGCTAAATTGGAGGTAATTTTGAATCTTTTAATAGCGAGACATGACCATGCTGTATGTAGCATGGTTCTTACTTTACACCACTGTTCTAATATAGGAAAGCAAAGGCAATCTTAATGTGCTTGAAGGTTTTTCGTTTGTTCTATGTTCCTTAAAAAAGCTTGTGCTAATTGTACCCATTTTTTGTATGTTTTTGGTTGTAGGCTGTTATGGCAGAAGCAAGATCTCAACAGGCAGCATCAATGACGGAGTTTAATTGGCTTGGTCACAGGTTTCCCATATCTAATGCTAAAACAAGGGTTGCCATTTTAAAAGGTTTGTTATGATTACTCATTTCAAGCAATGAAAATAATGAATTATTTTTTAGACCAAGAGATGTTTGCACTTGAACATAAGAATGAAACTCATATTCTTATTAAAAAAAAAAAAAAGGAATGAAAACTCTAGCACTCTTCTTTCAGTTACTGGATTGATTAAAATATTGGTATCAAGAAGTTGAGATAAAGGTGGTCTAGATAACTGAGAAAAATAACCACTTTGAAAGTTTGAATCAGCTATCTTTTAGGAGTCCTTTAGTCTAGTTTGTTTTTGTCGATGTATGAACTAATAGCTTCTGTTTAACTGATGGTTTGAAATTTTAAAATTTCAACAACCCTGGAAATTGTGTATAATTTACACACCTTCCCCCAAGTAATTTCCTTTCCCTGCTCCGCTCTATGCTAAAAATGTTCCTTCTTCTCTCAACTATCCTCTTCTATTCTTTCACCTTTTAATGCCTCCACTTCATTTTTTTTATTTTTTTCATTAAAACAAAAAACAAAAACAAAAACAAAAAAAGCAGCAGACTTGCCATTCTGTCTCTATTTTTTTCTTGAATTTTTTTGGTCACTATAAACTTAACCAGTAGGCTTTTGTTTGTCCATTTGTCTTGTTTAGTAGTTGGCTGCAGATTGAACTTTCTCCAGGTCCGTTTTCATGTCCAAAAAAAAAAAAAGGGAAATAAAATTTTGAAATCTTTTTGACATGAGAATCTTCGAGTAACAAAACCAAGCAACAAACACCTTGTAAATGAGTCAGTCCATGGGTGCATGTGATATGGGAATGAGAACAGTTGCTACCGGGGGTCGCTCAGTATTGATATTTAATTATACATCAATACATTAGTTATATGATTTGTCCTGTGTTTTTTCTTTCTTTCTTTTCTATTTTTGACCTTTGTGTTCCAAATACATTCCCAAATCTCAAGTTTTGCTCCTATTCTACAAACTTGTTCAGCTCAAGAATTGGAGAAAGAGTTACATGCTCCAGCAGCTGAGTCACTCCCAGGAGATAAGAGACTTGCCATTTTTGACAAAATTTTTACTGCATATCATGATGCCAGGAGCTGCATTCGCAGTGACTTGGTATGATGCTTCTTATATCCTGTTATTTGTATTGTTATGTATTACTGTTACCATTATTTTGATCACTATTACTGTAAAGCTTCTATCTTATGTATCCCCTCTATCTGATAAAAAGTTTGTTATAATATTTTTCAATGCCTTTTCTTTATCAGACTGCTGTTCCTGATGTAATTGGTATTCTAGGTCAGTGCAGGTAGTTCTGAAAATGTGAAAGATGACTTAAATGGTCTTGATAAAGCTGTTAGTGCAGTATTGGGACTGCGAACCATTGAGCGCAACCAGTTGCTGGTTAGCATAGCGAAAAGTAAGCTTATCAGGCAACGTGATGATAAAAATGAGAAAGCTACCAAGCCCGAAGAGCTTGTTCGCTTATATGATCTCCTATTGCAGGCAATTTTTCTCTTAAAACTTGTCTTTAACATGCTATCTGTTATTTGAGGAGTTTATTCTGAACAATTTAAATGGCAAACCTTCTCGAACTGATGTTTCTGCAGAATACTGCTGATCTTTCTGATTTGATCAGTTCTGGAAGAGATAGGAAGCCCGAAGAAGTTGCTTTTGCTGAAGAATGTGTGCTTAAAAGTTTGGCCTTCCGAGCAGAGAGGTTTGCTTTTTCAAACAATGGCTGTTTGTTTTGTTGCACTTGGAAAAAACTGGACTAAGTTTAATGGCACTTTTACTTTATCTTCATGGCACTATAACTATGAATTTTTTTTTTTTTCCATCCAGTTAGACTATTTTTTTCAAAGTGAAATAATGCGCTGTCTTTTCGCTTTTCTAACATACTAATTGTCATGATCTTTTATAACGCTCCTGTTGGACTACCTCTTTGAAAATTATTTTTCTAATATTGTTCCTAGTCTTTTTCCCGAGCTACTTGACTGTCTCAGGTAGCAATTCCTGCTACTTTTATGTTTGCAATTGAACCTCCTTTTGTGGGTCGCTGATCATTGTTTTAATTTCTGAGCATTTAAGCTGTTGTTGTTCAATGTCCTGTTTCTTAAATTTTCATAATTTTTGCTCAGAGATTTTACTCTGATTCTAGCAGAGAATTATTATTACAAAGGTGATTTATGATTTATCAAAGGATGTTACACGGATATTTTGATTTACAGGAGTTCCGCTTCTTGGCAGGTGTTTCTTTTTAGGTAAATCGTACAGCCTGGCTGGTATGAGAACAGAAGCGTATGCATTGTACAGCCGTGCGCGCTCTCTTGCTGAGGATGCCTTGCAGAAATTCCAGGCCACAGGAGCTGGCGATCAGGTGTGTAATGAGTAATTAATTTGCTTTCTGGCAGTTCTTTTTTAATTTGCTAGCCTTTTGGAGTTAAACTAAAAAATAATGCGTCATATTGAAAGTGATTTATCACTTTGAATATCCTGGCATATGCTTTACATAGCTATCATTTGTTTATGGTTGTCCTTGAGCCCTGAGTTTCCTATCAACAAGAAATGGATAAATTCTCAAAATCTTATATGTTTCTTCATCTTTTTTTTTTTTTAAACCAATAAACATTTTTCATTATATGATAACATGATATTTTCTTTGGCCTCAGTTCTTATAATGATGGGTAGAATAAAGCATAGCGTTTCTTTTTTGCTTCTTCGTTTTTCTTAATAGGTAATGGTAAAAGAGTTGAAGATGTTGTCTGAGGAGTGTAGATCCAACATTTGTATAGAGCATGCAACAGGGATCCTGGAGGAACTCAAGGCTTCTGAAAATCTCTCGAAAAAGATATCTAATATATCATTAACCGAAGCCGAAAAGAAGGTATTCTTCATCATTTATTGTCTTTCATAAGTGCACCTGATTGTCTTATGTGATCAAATATTCGTTTACTTTATCTAGAATGAAGATTCATGCAGTTTTAATTCTATCACTATCGGTTTTAACTTTTAGGAATTAGATGATTTCATTAAGCAGTCTTAAAAGCTATATATATATATATAGAGAGAGAGAGAGAGAGAGAGAGAGAGAATCAGAGACAAACTATTCTAACTGAACAAAAAAGAAAAAACAATAACGTACATAAAACAAAGAATTATCTTTTGAACTCAAAGTAACTCAGCCCATGAACTCCTTTGAAAAAGTGACCGTAAAGAAGCCAAAGTTCAACCCTTCCAAAAAACATGTTAAAACTTTGTATTTATCTTAAAAAATATATTCCCCTCAAAAAAAATTTAAAATTAAAAGATATTCTATTAATTTCAAAGTAAAGAACCAAAAAATGGTCTAAGCCTCACTTTTCTATAGAGTAAGCACCCTTCACTGAGCTTTGAACCTAAGAATCTATCAGCAAGTGTAGCTGCGCTCCAACAACATCAAGGAATAATTGAAGACCAACTTCATAGCGTGCATTGCTTTCTGGAATATTCTTACTTCTTAGACTTGTGCCTTGTTTGTCCTACTGTGATTCAACACGTTGTCATGGCAGTTTTTCTAATTTATTAATGACTCGAAATTAAGCGCAATCCTCCTTGTCGTGTTCGTTTTGGGGTCGGAAAGTTTGACCAAATTTTGCAGTTTTCTCTGGCATAAATAGAACGTAATTTGGTCTTCCACACGTGCTTTTCTTTTTGGGTCTGTGGGTTTTGGTGTCCGAGCATGTATAAATTCTGTGTTAAAAATACTTCTAGGTTCTTGCTTATAGAATTTACATTTCTTTGACATGCTGATTTGTATTTGTTTTAGGTGGAGAAATTCCTCCTTGAGAAACTCGAAATGTACGAATCTGCTGTTGGGAACGCAACAGTGAAAAGTGCTCCGAGGATTGAGGCGTTCCCTCCGGCCTTTCGAGCAATTCCTCGCAATCCTATCGTCCTGGACCTTGCCTACAATTTCATCGATTTCCCATCTCTTGAGAATAGGATGAAGAAAGATAAGAAGGGTTTAATTAGCAGGTTTTGGAAATGAGTTTCCTTGGTGGGTTTTCTCAACATTTTCATTTCTCTCCAAAATCGAGGAATTTTGTTAGCCCTTTTAATTCTTTGAATATGTGGATTTGTCTTTAACTTGAATTTATAAATTATGGGCTGAACAAGATTTTGATGCTATGCGACAGTGAATAATTATTATGAATTATTATTGGTATCATAGACCAAAAAAAATAGGGAGAGAGATAGAGAAATCGCGTTAATGTAACCTTTTTTAGCTTTTATCTATTATATTATTGATTGCCGTGATTTTTGGTATGGAACAAAAAAATAAAAAATAAAAAGAGAGTTACTACTTTAGCCCCCCAAAAAAAAAAATTTACCACAAAACATGACATTTAGCTTTAGATGCATGTACTTCGATGTTAGAAATTAAAAAATGAAAGAACGGAATATATTTTTTCAACAAGGATTCCATGATACGAATTTCTACTGTTCTAGAAAGGACTTGTCAATATATGCTATCGTCAAGTTCTTATCCCATTATTATTTTGGCCATTGAATTTTTCTCGTATAGTTGGTCTCTTTGGTTTGGAAGTTTGAAAAGAAAGTCAAATTTTTGTAGGATAAAAACATTGTAGAAAAATAGTTTGACAATTCAACTAAATTAAAAAATTTGATCACATAATAATGAGGTGTTTAAGAGTATTGTTTTGAACTAATTAATTCAAACTAATTAATTGAAAACACTATAAGCTGTAAGAGCTTTATATTGTAGCTTTCTTTTGCTTTATATTATAATAGGTGAACAAAAAATCCGACAATATCCGATGAATCCGATCTAACCTACTCAATGAACTTCGAGATAATCAAAAATTTTCCTTTACCCACCTAATCCGATTTTTCATTGGGTGGATTCGGGTTGAGTTTTCAAAATCTAAAATAATCTAAAAACACCCAATATAAAATATGTATATATAATATTTATTATATATATTAAATATTGTAATTTGAATATAATCTTATACTTAAAACAAACCTTTATTCTCTTCAAAAAGAAAAAAAGTAACATAGCTTATAAAGACTTCTTATTTTTGGTTCTACACTTCTAGCCTTTAACCTTTTAGTTTATAGTTTCTAATACACACTACATACTATGCTACATAATGTCACAATCCCTTAAAAAGAATAAAATCTAAAAAAAGATTTCACTACTTTCCACTCTAGTATACACAACTGACACCCCGTTTGCCTTTCGTTCATAACCCTAAATATGTTAGTATCTATTTGTTCACTTCAAAGTCTAAGCAAAAAAAAAAAAAACACACACTCTCTAGTTTCATTTGATCATCCACATTGACACCTCTTTTTCATCTGGTCTTCTTTCGTTGGCACCGTCGGCCTTAGGTGTTTGTTTTCTTAGTTTTAATTATGTTTTGTTTGTTAAGTATAACTTATGTATTTGAGCTTTGTTAGACATTTAATATGTGATGAATTCTAGTTTTTCTTTGTATTTTTCTTATTTTGACAAATTGTTAGTTTGAATCTTTTTCTTTTGTATAATGCTCAATTTGATCAACCCGTCCAATCCACCTGAAACTTAATTAGGTGGGTTGCTTTTAAAGTATGTGTTTATTTGGTGCATTAGATTTAAAATCAATCTACTCAAACTTTGATAAAGTGGGTTCCACCCAACCCACCCGATGTTCCCTCTACATTATAGCACGTGAAAGCTTTCTATTGTTTGAGTTCAAACCAATTAATTCAAACTAATGCTCAAAATACCCCATAAATACAATATAACAAAGCTACTTAAACAATTAAATAAGTTGTCAAAGTAGTAATGTTGAACAACCAATAAGACATAAAAATAGGATGGTGGATCTAAACTCACGAAGAAGAATCCGATGTTGATATTAGGATGCTAGGATTTAATATGCTTATGATCAATGGTAGGCAATTAAGTTGGCTTATGGCCATGGGTCTCTTTATACAACCCACAAGTTATTATTGACGGGGTTGGGATCAAGGTCGAGGCAATTTTGGTTCTGATTTGGCTTTGACTACCCTCGTTTAGACCTTAAACCTAACATTGTCCTCTAAGTTCAACCTTTTACCCAAACCTTAGCTTTGACTTCCACCTCTAATCTTGGACTGATTTTAAGTACAAGTCTCGTCCTAACCTCTAATCCAAACAAGAATGTTGAATTCCCTGATTTAGGAAAACATATAATAAACAAGATTATCTTTCATTTTTTGTTTAAAAGAACAAAAAAAAAGTAAAAAATAATTTTTTTTAAATGTAGAATGGGTTTGAAGCTACCTACCTATATTTAACTTTTTAATTATTTATATTTTTGGTCTCCGAAGAAATAGTTGATCCCACTGTGACCTACTGATACTCTAAAAGGCATAAATTTGGCCTTGAAGTTCCAAACTGTGGCACCAACAATCCTTTCGTCTCCCAAACGTTAAATTTTTGACAATTTGTGCACGTTGATATATCTTTTTTCACCTATGAGAAGGGAGATCTAAGATTTATAAAATATCATTGAGCTCTAAGTTTGAGATGATCATGACACATATTTAGTTTAAGGTTTAAATTTTATAAAACTTTCAACACGGACCTTTTAGAAAGAAAAGAAATTTTAGGGACTTTTAATATAACTAGAGGTATAGATGAAAAAACATCATTTTGGGATACTTTTGTAATTAGATGCAACACAGAAAAGTATTTTGAAGAAATTAGGAGTGATTTTGTAACAAGGTACAAAATTAAAATTTGGGTTACTCATCGTTTTATATCCTGTGTTTTGGGTTCATTCAAAGAATATAACTTCAGTTTTTTATCTCATTAAGTATATACATTCAAATTAGATTTAAGGGTTATTAACACTAATGACCCCAAAACTTAAAAGTCTGTCCCACTTTGCCTCTTGAACTTTAAAAATAATCACTCTACTTCTGAATTTTTAAAGCTCCTCACTTTGCTCTCTAAGCTTTAAAAAATTATTATTTTACCCTTTGAACTTTCAAAGCTATTCATTTTGTTCCCTTAGCTTTTGATTTTCGATTAAAATATACAAAATTAAGATCACATGATCTGTACATGGGTCATCTATAAGGACAAAAATAAGATTTTATTACTTTTAAGTTTTATTTCACATTTAAACTCTCACTTAAGATTTATTTCACATTTAAACTCTCACTGAAAACTTTTTTTATTTATCTTAGCTCTTATTTAGGAAGGGTTTGTGTACATATTTTTTCTCATCTTAAATGTATAACTTATTTAATAAGTCGATATTATTCGCCATATTTGAATTTGAATAAGAAAGAAGATAAGTTCTATATTAAAGATAAGGAGATATCAACTAACAATATCGACTTATTAAATAAGTTACATATTACAAATAAAAAAAGTGCAAACAAAACCCTTTTTGAGAGTTCAAATTAAAAATGCTAAAAAAAAAACCTTAAGTGAGAGTTTAAAAATGAAACAAAACTTGAGAGTAAAAAAATCTTATTTTTTCCCTGACAGTGACCAATGTGCGAATCATGTAAACTTAATTTCGTCTATTTGCACAGAAAATTGACCATTCAGGGGGGAAGTGAGAAGCTTTAAAAGCTCAGGAGACAAAGTGGTGATTTTTAAAGTTCGGAGTTAAAGGGAAGAGTTTTAAAAGTTTAGAAAACAAAGTGTTATTTTCAAAGTTTAGGGGCAAAGTAGGAGAGACCCTAAAGTTTAAGGGTTATTAGTGTTAATAACCCTAGATTTAATAGGTAAATATTTATTTTTTCTAGGTCGACAATCAATTTTGACCAAAAAATGACGCCAAAAACCCTTAAAGAGGGAAAATACAAACTTAAAAAAAATCTAGAAAAAAACGTTCTAAGAACTAAAAGAGAAAATACTGTAAACATTGTTGCCTCTTGTTCATATGAACTAATATCGACATCTTCATCCTTAACATTGGTGCCTCATAGTACCTACCCTTTACTCCAATTGAGGCGCATATGTAAACAACAAAATCAACAAGAGGTCAAAATTCCCAAAATCCATCAAGGCTATGATTTTTTTTCTCTCGTAAAAAGAATCGGTCTTTTTCTCTTTATCTTTCTTGCTCTAAAACTGAATCTGATGATGGGTTGTGCCTACAATGGTGGTGGCAGTAGTTTTGTGTGGAGAGTTTTAATAGCGAGTATGCTAATATGTGTTGCCCCTGAGAACAACATCTTCATATCCAAGTGACGAGGCTTGCTTAACTCACACTAGCTAGTCAATACAAGATACGACTCATTCTCTCAAGAACTCAAAGAAACTGACCTTCTCCAACTTATGCAACAACTTCACGTCCTACCTGCAAGGTGTGACCTACAACAATGGCTAAATCTAGTAGCTCTCACTCTACAACTCAAACTCCCCCCTAACTACATCACCAGAACCATCCTCATCAACTGGTAATACCCTAGCTCATGCAAGGGGACAAAGAGCCCTTATGCCCAACTAGATATATAGCCAGGAGGCCTTCCCTCGAATCTGTCGATACAATAGTAAGCCCCCTTGGAGACAAGCACCATGGTCTCCTTTGTGACAACCACCTCCAATCTTGCATTCACATCAACACCCCGCTCAGGGTATATGTGTTATTTTGATGGTCAGAACAGACCCTTGACTAATAAGAGGTCTGTACTTACTTATTAAATATAATTTAGGATAAATAGCTTGGTCAGTTCCCAACTTTTAAAAAAGTTACAATTTGGTCTCTAATCTTTTTTTTATTTAACTGCGTCTAATTTTTTTAAAAAATATACAATTTAGTTCCCAGCCGTTAAGTATTAGATGGAAAATAGTTTTGAATGTCATTTTTAAACAAAATTACTAAATTACCCTTCAAAAATTCCTAAAAAAATAACAAACTTTTCAAAAAAAAAAAAAAACAAATTTGAAAACATTGAGACCCACCGTCAGCCCCTTCCATCACGTTAGGGTTGATCTCAATCTCCATAAGGTTGTCGGGATCGTTAGGGTCACCGTCATAGTGGACCTCTATGAGGATCCGGTTGGTTTCCTCTATGATCTCTCGTTGGCGGCATCGTTGTCAGAGATGACAACCTGCAAACGTCATGACCCACCGTGAAGAATTGCAAGCCTTCCACTAGAAACCCAAGCATCACAAGCCGCAAATGTTGCAATCTCCTTTGTCTTCATCTGCCCCAAAGCGATGCCTTTCATCGCAAAGCACAGACCGCACCAACAAGCCCCTCGCAATGCCCCCATGTTCTGAGCCCAGCCCTTCCTTGTGATCTCCTCCGTCGTAGCGACAATCTCCTGTGCGATCTCCACCCTAGAGAGAGAGAACTGCGATGCCGGAGGAGGAAAAGGTAGGGGGTAGATCCAAGGAAGACGAGGAGGGTTGGGCATGGGGGTTCGAATGGAGGAATTCTTTTTTTTTTTTTTTAGATTAGATCTGGTTTTTTTTTAGGGGGATCTTATTTTGTTTTGGAAAAATGATCTGATTTTGTTTTGAGTGAAAAAAAATTTGATTTTTTTAAACTAAAAAAATCTAAATTTTAATAATATATTCTTTTTTTTTTAATTTTTTTAATTGTTTTTTATGTTTTAATTTTACTTTCTTTGAAACTTATTAGATATTTTACTAAAATACTCTCATTAAAGTGGTTAAAAAAATTTTTAACAGTCAAACTTAACAGTTAGGGACTAAATTGGATTTTTTTATAAAGGTTAGACCCAGTTAAATAAAAAAAAAAGGAGAGGAAGGGGATTAGACTATTATTTATTGGGATTAAAAATAAATAGATCAAAATATAACAATGTTAAGTAAATAGCCTATTTAAATTTAAACGAAATTTAGTTTGGTATAAAATAGCATAGAGAGAAACACAAAACAACACTAAGATAATAAAAAAAACCAAAACAAAATGAAAGATAAGAAGAAAAAGAAGAAAAAAAAAAGAAGAGAAAAATTAAAAATTCAAGTGTTTAAAAAAAACACTTAATTTTAAAGCTAACATGTACTTAAATATTTTTAAAAATATATTATTTATTTAAATTAAGTATTAAAGCCATTTAGTGTAATTTTTTTAAAAAAATTGAGAACAAATTGTAACTTATTAAAAAAGTTGAGGTGCAACCGAGTTATTTGCCGTGGTGAACCAAGGAATGCCTTTTTAATGAGCATAAAATACAAGCATTAAAAGATATTACACTCTGGACAAACGGGTTACTTTTGCAATAGATACAGAGAACTTTTACTAACGAGAAAAAATAAATAAATCAATAAACACAAAACCATTCAAATTCGCAAAACCCCTCGCTTGGTGTGTCTAGGGTTTTACAATTATCGACGCAGAAATCAGAATCACTGAGGAATGGAGAGCAATAATGGCGTCGCCGAACCTGAGACGAAGACGAAGAAGCACAAGGGGAAGCACGACAAGCCGAAGCCGTGGGACGAAGACCCAAATATCGACCGGTGGAAGATCGAGAAGTTCAATCCCTCGTGGAACGAAGGTGGAATGCTGGAAGTCTCTTCCTTTTCCACTCTCTTCCCCGAGTATCGAGGTATTTCTTCCCCAAATTCAAAGCCTTCAATCGAGATGTTTGTTTCCCGAGAAAGTCTGGATTAACAGAGTCCAATTGAAAGATTTAGCTAGGATTTAGTGGTGATTGCTTTAAGAAAATTTAGCTGATAGTTTCCTCTTTTATTTTCCCTAATAAATCTGTAATTAAATTAATTGGTTTGAGGTCTTATTAACTACGTTGCATTGTTCAGAAAAATATTTGCAAGAGGTTTGGCCATCGGTAAAGTCTGCTTTGAAAGAGTTTGGTATTTCATGTGAACTAAATCTGGTAAGTCTGTAACTGGTATTAAAGAAAACTATTATTTTTTTGGAAACTAATGATTTTTATGATCATGCTTATTAGTTGTTTTTATATATTGGGTTCATTTGTTGATTTTTGATTCTGTTTTTGAAACGTTAGAAAGTTGATTTGTGTAATGGTTTTCTGTTATGTTTTCTTGTTGGCCAGGTTGCGGGTTCCATGACAGTTTCAACTACTAGAAAGACTAGGGACCCTTATATTATCATGAAGGCCAGGGATCTTATTAAGCTTTTATCAAGAAGTGTGCCTGCTCCTCAGGTACAAATTTCCACATCTTCTCTAGTATTTTCTATTTTCTTTTTAAGATTTATTGTAATTCTTTTGCCAGTGATGCTCTTTTATTTTTTTTATTTAAGTGCATTACCTTATTTTCCTATGCAGGCTATAAAAATACTGAATGATGAAGTGCAATGTGACATCATCAAGATCGGGAACCTGGTCCGCAATAAGGTTGCTTAAAATTATCAATAGATTTTGGATATTAATCTTCTTTATGCAAGTCATTATTTTTTTTTTTTTAATGTTTTTGGAGAAAAATCTATTGGCTCTGCACTGATACCTGACAACTCTCTTGATTTGAGCTCTGCGTGTGGTAATTATGACCTTTATTGGTCAAAAACTCTCGATATTGGCATTTATTTACTGAAATTGGTGCACCTCTCTTTTTAAATTTTCTTCCTTTTCCTTGTATCATTATTTCTTGTATCTGCGAAAGGCTTAAACTCAAGGAGATCAGGCGCTCAGATTTTTTTTCTACACCTTGAATGGCCCGTAGCTGATTTTAGTACACTTGAATTCTAGGTTGCTCTTGCCCGCTCAAGGGAAAATAGAAAGCATAAAACATTCATACCAGATGTTCACTTATTCAGAAAGACGAGATACTTATACTAGACTAAAGCACTAATGAAGTTGTACTGAGCAGGAAAAAAGGATAACTGATTGGGTGTTGTATTAATGCTTGATGGTTCAAACCAGTCTTTTCTTGCTGTTATTAGTCTCTAAATTCAAAGAACGCTCCAAAAGATCTAAGATATTTCCCACTTTTCTTTTCCATCTTTGGAAGGGGCCAGCTGGCTTAAATTTATCATTTAGTGCTCTGAAATGCTAAAATATTGTGGTTGAAGTTGTAACATTTTTACAATGTTTGGCTGAGTCGCTGAGTTATATACTACAGAATTTCTTCTCTGAAATGCAAAAATAATTTTATGCAGGAACGATTTGTTAAAAGAAGGCAGCATTTGATAGGCCCCAATTCTTCCACTCTAAAGGTGTGTTTAATGTTTTAGATATTCTTCTGAACTATAAAACAGAAGAATAAACTTACTTTTTGGGCATGATATCTGAAGCATTTTGTTGTTATATTGATTTAACTCCTTTAACTGGATACTCATTCTATGCAATTTGTTGAGCTGCAGGCACTTGAAATACTGACTGGCTGCTATATTCTGGTTCAAGTAATTATTTTTTCTCTTGTGATTTTGATTTGTCCTGTCAATATTAGAAATACATTATGTAGAATGATATGTTGATGTGCTATTCTGCTTCCTAATGAATAGGGAAACACTGTTGCTGCTATGGGTTCATTTAAAGGTTTAAAGCAAGTTAGGAGGATAGTGGAAGACTGCATTCAGAATAAGATGCATCCTGTATACCACATCAAGGTAATATCTTAGAGTTTTTATTTTCACTATCTTTTTATTTTTTACTTACCTACCGTCCATCTTTTGTATGTAGATTCTAATGATGAAGAAAGAGCTCGAAAAAGATCCTGCCCTTGCCAACGAGAACTGGGATAGGTTTCTTCCAAAATTCAAGAAGTATGGCATCTACTTTTCGTGTGGGATTTCATGGATGCCTGTATAAATTGCTTTAAGCGTACATCCTGCATTTCACTTCTAATCTCTTATTACTCTTGATGTATTCGGCTTTTTTATTTGTCTTCAGGAAAAATGTTAAGCAAAAGAAGGTTAAGAGTAAGGAGAAGAAACCGTATACACCATTCCCTCCTCCTCAACCGCCTAGTAAGGTGTGTATCTGTTGGTTATGTTTTTGCATTCTTTGGTGTGACTATTGAAGGCAATGACCTGCTTAAAAGTAAAAAACTTTCGTGGCTCCTGGCTATTCATATCTGAAAGACGATAGTTCATACTCAAAAAAAAAAAGAAAAAAAAGAAAAAAAAAAAGGGCTTATCAAACTTCTTGGATGTTATTTAATTTCTTCTTGGTGGTGGTGATTGTATTTGTGGTGATCCCTCGATGTCAAGATTTAGATTAGGAGACTTTTTTTCCACCATTTTAACTGACCAGTTAGGATTGTTATTAGGTGAATGTTCCTAATTTGGAAGTTTGTATATATGATTAGCCATTTTATATCTTCTTTCTTCTAGACGGACTCTTATTTGTCTTGTACATATTAACTCCGTCATTCAATGGAGTTGTTTCGTATTGTAATGATTAGCATTGATATTGTTATCTTTGAGTGACATACAGATCGATATACAATTGGAAACTGGAGAATACTTCTTGAGTGACAAAACAAAATCAGCAAAGAAGTGGCAGGAAAAACAGGAGAAGCAAGCAGAAAAGACTGCTGAAAACAAAAGAAAACGAGAGGCTGCATTTATTCCTCCTGAGGTATTAAACTGCCGTTGTTTGTCCTACATTTTTCACTTTGTCATTATTATTATTATTATTTGGTGAACTGGCTGCTATTTATTTTTAAGTGATTAACCCTTCTTTTTAAGCACTAACAACATGTATGGTTTCTGTTTCAGGAGCCTGTAAAGCAGGATAGCAACGTGAAAAATGACTCGGAAGATGTGGCTGCCATGGCCAAGTCTTTGAAGGTACTTGGAGTCTTGGATAATCAGATTCTTCAAATGGTTTTGTTTCCTTTTTTTTTTCCCTGAGATTGTATAAATTCTTTTAGAAGAAAGTGAAGATGTCATTTATACACGTGTTGGTACTCCTCATCTGACCGTGTAGATTGACTATAATGCAGAAAAAAGCAAAGGAGTTTGGGAAACAAAAAGTGGTTGAGTCGGACAACGCGGAAACATACCTAGCTGAAACCGGAGGAAAACGTCCAAAAAAGAAATCCAAGCATAGGCAGCCTTGATTTTATGTTTATGTATGAATTTTGAAATGTAGGGAGCAGAAGCAGGATGTTGTTCCTGTTAGGCGTTCCCACAGTGCTTTACTAGCAAAGAGAGGGTAAAACCCACTTCCCATGCTTTTGAGATGTTAGAGAACACTGCTGTCATCCTGTGAGATACTGTAAATCCTTTATTGATCAAACTGATAGGTAATTAATATTTTTGCTTAGTTTTGATACGCACATGACCACACGGTGTGTCCAGTATGTTATGCCACTTATTTGGTTGTCACATCGGTATCAAAACTCTACATTATTTGCACACTTGTTTTGCTTCAGTTATAAATAAAATGCAATTTTCTGGCTACTTTTCTCTTTCGTATTTGTATACTAACATTGGTCTAGCTGTAAATCCATACTCCACTTCAAAACTGCTTGCTTCAAGTTCAATAATAATAATAATTATAACAATAATAATAATAATAATAATAATAATAATAATAATAATAATAAACTAATATTATGCTACTGGTTCATTTTAGGATTAAATACTAAAATTCTATCTCAATATAACCTTGTAACGTATACCTAACCTTCAAAATGTAACACCGTTTTGATCGATCCATGAAGTATTAATGAAAAACTGATCAGGATTTTTAATGGAAATCAAAACATAGCTGCTACATGGTACATGATGCAAGAGTATATTAGCAACTTTATTGTGTTTAAAGGTTATTTGACTTTAATTGTTGATATAATTTTAAAACTTTAATTGTTAAGCAAAATAAAAAAAAAAATGATAATAATCTCTCTTTACTTCCGTGTGACTGTAGGGGGAGAAGCTATTAGAGTAATTGCTTACTAAATTGTCCAAGAATTCTCCTTATTTGTGTAACATATGTTTTTTTCTTCCAAAAAAAAAAAAAAATCCTAGCATAAGAAGCTTTTTTGTTAGAGCAAAACAAATGTTTTGAGAGGTATATTGTTAGAAGGATTATAGTTAAGTGAGAATTTTTTGTATTTAATCCTTCATTTGAAAGTCAAGAGACTAAAAAGAAGTGTGAAGCCACTATAGAATTACATTGATTGTAAAGTCAAGTGAACTCTTCTTACAAGACATATCAGGTATCTTACTTTCTCTACAAGGGATATTTGTATAATTATGCCTACTAATTTTATTTAAAGATATCACACTAAATAGTATAGTTTTAATTCTTAATATAAGTAAATAACACACTTTTAAAAATATACAAGTATATAGCATTTTTTTAAATCACGTGTCTTTTTAAATACATAAATTTTTAATTTCACCTCTTCCTTTTTCTTCTTTTTCTTTCTTTTCGTTTTAGTTTTTCGTTATCTCTTTGTTGCTTTGTGTTTTTTTCTACATCATTTTATACAAAAATAAATTTTTTTAATCAAAGTAGGCTATTTACTAAACACTCTTACATTTTTAGACTATTTATTTTTATTCCATGATGGCTTAATTCTCTCCTGCACCCTTTATTTATAAGGGATAATTACATAAATATTTAACACAGATCCTCAAGAATATAGATGATTGTTTAGCAGGTCATAGGTGTTCTAATTTCTTTATTGCAGTGTTTTCTTCTCTCCCTCCCTCCCTCCCTTGTTAAGCATGTGGACCAAATTTGGCTTTTCATTTTTACTTGAAGTTCGTTTTGTGTGTAGGTAATAATTCTCATTAATTTTTTTTTTTTCATCTCCATAAGGTTATAACTTTACTATTTACAAAAATGTAGACCTCAGTCAATATATAGTGTATTTTTTATACCAGATCTTATTATTTTATTAGTAATAAGGTTATATTTTCTATTTTATTAGTAGTAGGGTTATATTTCCGTCTAAGTTAAATTGGATTGGATTGCTCTTCCCATTCAAGGTTGTCCCATTAATATCTATACTTGTTCAATGTTAGCAATATCTAGGAGCTTCGTTCCGTTTGTACCAACAGATCAAAGATAACAACTTATTACAAAGATGTGTGGTTTACTTGAAAGAAAGAATCAACTTGGTCATCAAGACCTAAAAGGGGCTTTTTTGAAAAAGTCTAAAATAACTTTTTTAAAAAATTTTATTTGGTCAATGACCTCTTTTTTTTTTTGTTTTTATGCATCAAAAAACTAGCTTTTTAAACATTAAAACCGTTCTATTTTTTTTGTTTTTACCCTTGTTAGGTCCCTTTTCTCGATACAGTCATTTTTTTTTTTCTTTGAAAAAAGCTGAAGCAATTTCGGTGCTCAAAAAAAGTCTCTTTTTGATGCAAAAAAAAAAAAAAAGAGGTTATTTATTTAATTTCAAATTTTCTCTAACTCTTTTTTCAAAATATCCCTAAAAAAGGTGTTTAAGAGAGTAGTTAAAATTAAAAATTTTGATTTGAAAACTATAACATATAAAAGTTGTACACTGTAGCGACTTTTTGTTTTTTACTGTAGCTGCTGAGAGCTTTATATTGTTTGCTGTTCCAACTGATGTGTCAAATAGAGACTTATAAGTAAACAAAGCCAGACATAGAATGACCAAACATAATTCCATCAGTCATCTTGCCTGGAACGCAAAAAACGCCTGCATAGCAATTGTTTACAATGGCTTGAAGGCACAATATATAAGAATCAAAGAATCGAATGTTTCTGGCATGGTTAGAAGTAGGGGGATATTACAACACATATTTGTCCTCTTGCAGCAACCAACTCACCAACTCAATCATGTGGTTCTTCCATTGAAATAAATCAATAAATAAATAACCCACCTATGTGTTTCATCTAGAAAAAGAAAAGGTTATTTCTATTTTTAGTCCTTAAACTTTAGCTGAATCTCATTTTAGTTCCTGACTTTTAAAACGTCTAAAAATACATCTCCAAACTACTAATAACCGTTTGAAAATGTAATTCGAACAAAAAAGTTTAGGTTCAAATCAATTTTATCTTATCTCATAAAATTTGAATTGTTATAACATTTTAGGTTCAAACTTTTGATTCAAACATATGCTCTTAAATAGAAAATAAGTTGTCCCAAATCAGTCTTCTATTCATCCGATTATAAATTTCTACAAAGAGGGCGTGGTTTTCTTGAGAATGGTGCTCTAACATGTAAGATTAGAGATATAACCTCCACTAAATGGCATATGGTCCTTTATGTGCCTATTTCCGTCTAGATTTTCTTTTTTTTTGCAAGAAACAGATGAAATTTTATTGAAAAAAAGGGCACAAAATGGAGACATCAGGGGGGAAGCAGTCCACCTAAAAAGAGGACCAAAACACCTAAAGAACCAAAATCATTGTACAAATAAATCCCAACCCCTCAATAGATCAGAGAAAGAAAAAGCATTGAAACCCTTAAACATTAGAAAGCTCTAAGGCAACCCAAATTTAACTCTCCCACACTTCGTTAATATCAGCTTCAACGTCATCAAAGATCCTATTATTTGTTTCAAGCCACAAAACCCAATTCCAGATCTTCCTACAAATTTTAGTCCCTTCCATCAACAGATCACGTTAAGAAGATCTGCAGCCCAATGAGGAATAACCCAATGAACCCCAAAAACATCCAGCATTCTATACCATATACTCAACAAAAAAGGACGATAAAGAAACATATGATCTAAAGTTTCGCCAGCTCGGGTGCAAAGGACACACCATCCGGGAGACATATGAAGAAAAGGGTTCCTCCTTTGCATCAAGTCATAAGTGCTGAGCTTACTAGAAACCAGCAGCCAATTAAACACTTGGACTTTAATAGATGTATCATCAATACTTTGTTATAAGTTTCAAAATCAATTTCAAAATGAGATTTAGCCTATAGTTGAAGGACTAAAAACGAGTTTTCTCTTTCGACAGCTTGCCATAGATGTCTTATCTAGTAACTCATTTGACAGTTTCCGAAGCAACTGCTATCCATTGTTATGTATACTGTACCACACATCAGGCATCAATATCTAAAGGGCAATCAAGTGAGAGTACTTTAAGAAGGTAGAGAAATTCATCGTGATTTGTGTCCAACAGTTTCTTCAACTCGGGTAAGTGCATCTGTGAGCACGTCGATTGTCCAATCCTTGAGATCCTCCTGTATAAAACATATAACCATGCATATTAAGTATAAAAGCAAACCTATTTGTTTTCTGACAATATGTATCCGTGTAAATACGGTTATATGAATGAAAATAAAAAATAAAAAGAAAAAAAAAAAGATATTGCAGTTACACGTAAGGAACACGTCAAAACTTAAGTAATTAAGACAGTAAAATGTAAATTTGATTTTTATATTCTCAAAAAAGTTGTATCGACTTATCTCACAATAGTATTCAATCGTTTCCAAGTTAGATTAGCAATAATCATAACATTTTATTGATTTCCTTTATTATAGCACCTTGTAAGCGCTAGAACAAACAACAGTATGTTTCATTTAGCAAAATCAGCAGTGTAGTCAACAAGACAAAAGCTGCACATATACAAATTCTCTCTCCTAAAGCTTTCAGCATGTTATCTTCCGTTGAATTTGGGAAACACTGCAGTTCTCTATGCAGGGCTAATAGTATCAGAGGAAAGATATAGAGCAAATCTAGAAAAGCAAATAAGCAAGAGTGTTCGAAATGCCTTGTATTTGTAGCTTACCTTGCGTAAAGGTTCTCCTGTTCTTATTCGTGCATTTGGACGGGCTAGTTTAGATTCAAATGGAGTCCTTGGCCTCACTTCCCGAATTTCTTCCCACTCCTCAGGAGTGAGCATCCTGACCGTGCCTACATCCTCAGGAGCATTCTCTATCCGTCGCTCAATCCTCTCTTGTGTTCTTTTCTCATCATATTCATACTGCCAGAGAAAAAAAAATAAAAAAAGAGATCAATATCATCAAACGCTCATAGGCCAAATGCCCAAGTCATGAAAATACTAACATGAAGAAGGCCTTTTATTGTTGTTCTTGCCCGTAGTCATACAACTAATTTAATAAAAAAAAAAAAAGAGTGGGGCACCAGAACAATTAAAAGGTGCGGGGGCCGGAGCCAGGTAGCATTGCAGTGCTTATAGTCACTCAAAACACAATTTCCATGTAGAACATGAAAAAACATATTATCCCTTTCTTGTGCAGAACATAATAAACAAACTGCACTAGGAGACTACTCTAACGATACTATGAAACAAACACTTAAGAATTTCAACTGAAACGAAACTCTCTCTCTGAAAAAGCATAGGAAAATAAGAATCATAAACATGTAATGCAACGTCATAAAAGAGAGCAACAAATGAAACCTTCACATCAAGTACATGCACTACATGAGATTTTCTCACAAAAACAGCCTGACTGACGTCTCCATTTAAACGCACACATATCAAATTAAAACAATTAAATTCCAAGACCAAGCACACGATTGTAGAGCATGCATTGAGGAAATTAATCAGACAGCTCGAAAGCCAAATTAAAGAGATATATTACCATCATAAGGAGCTTAGCGGCAACGCCTATTCCGACAAATGTGAGAATCATGGGAAGAGTAGGGGTGTCCAGGTATTTTTGGGACTCGGGAACCGGCACTAGTACTGCCTGGTCCTTCTTCTTTGTCTTCCTCTTTTTCTCCAGCTGTGCAATCTTCCGCTTCAACTTCTCAGTGGGCCCATCGCTGCACTGATGGCGATGAAGTTGATGGGATTGGGATAGATTACGCAATTGGAATTTCCCTTGAATCAAGACCAACAATCTTTGACAAGCTCTGTTCATGGCTAGACAAAATATAAAATCCTACACCAAACCACAACAAAAGTAAGCACTTTCAGTCTCAGACCAAAAAATAAACAAAAAAATAGACAGACAAACAAAAACACAAAGACAAACACAAACACAAAAAGACAAAAGCAACAGCAACTTCCTCTACAAAGGCCATAATAGTCGCGCTATTCTTAAAACAATTCTCCTACTTTTCCCAGAACAGAACCAACATCAAGAAGAAGAAATAGCCATATAAAAACCCTAGAACCCCAAATAGCCAGCCAAGCAAATTGAGATTGTATGGTTTGGTTACTAAATACAAGCATAAAGAAATGTAGCCAATTGAAAAGTATATCCAGAAGAAAATCGTTTAGCCAACCGACCATCTCCTCATCGCTCAACCTAGACCGCCCTTCCGCCTCAAAAACCCACAGATTGCTATCACTGAAATCTTCACCAACAATTTGCCTCAACAAACAAGCAAACAGATCCCCAAATCGGAACCCATAGGAGATTTCACCTTCCCCATGCATTTCGTCGAACACCTCCCCCACACTCCAAAAACCCCCCACAATATTACTAAAACGATTACAAAATCATCCCAACAGAGACATCCGAATTAAAACCTAGTCTACAATTACACCCATGAATCTCCAGACCCTTGTAATACTCCGAAAAATTCAAACAAACCGTAAGAACAAACGGGAAAGTGGCTCGTCGACGGAAAACGCTGGGAGGGGCTGTGGCGTCGGCAGAGCGCTCGAGGGAGGCTCCCGATGCTCGCGATGGTTGGAGAGATCGAGAGGGACGGTCTCCGATGATCGCAGCGGCGCTCGCACGGTGGAGGTGGGGCTGGGGCTTGGACCCACGGCGGATCTTTTGCACGTATGGTCTCCAACTTGACACTCAATTTACTTACAAAAAAGAGATCTTTTTACAAATACGGGACTAAAGAGGAAATTCGGCAAAAAGGCCAAACGAAAAAAAAAATTTGGGAAATGGCCTGCCATTTTTTTAATTAAAAAATAGATTTTTTTTAAGCATCAAAACTGCTCCAGTTTTTTTCACAGAAAAGAAAAAAATGACTGTATCGGAGAGAGGAATCTAAATATGGTCTCTAAAAAAAAAACTGAAACTGTTTTGATGTCCAAAAAGCTAGTTTTGTAATGCCAAAAAAAAAAAAAAAAGGCCATTGACCCAAAAAGTTTTCCCACTTAGGCCCTTTTTAAAAGTACCTCCTAGTAAAGTGAGCGCGAGCAACTCTAACCTCACTTATCGACGAACATTTTTGCGCCGTTGAGTATTATTTTTTAAATATATGGAAATATTTTTATTTTAAAAAATAAAACTTTTTTTAGGATTATGTTAAAAATGTTTTTAAAAGTTTTGTTTTGAGAAAAACGTATAAAAATATTTTTAAAAATTTTAAGAACAAAAACAAGTACCCATTTGTTTTTTTTTTCCAAAAAAAAACTCTTTAGAAATAAAAAAGGAAAAATACTCAATGTTAGAAAACAAAGCAAAATATAACAAAAAACTAAAGAGAACAAGAGAGAAAGCACAAGAGGAAATAAGAGACAAAATCGTTTAGTATTGTTTTCAAAATAAGTAAAAATGTTTTTGGTTTGAAAAATGAGAATTTTTTAGAATTGTGCTGAGAGTGTTTTAAAAATTTTTGCCTCGAAAAATGTATGAAAATATTTTCAAAAATTCTAAGGATAAAAATAAACGAGGTATCTTTCTATTCTTTCACTTGTGAGAGATGAACATAAAAGCTTAGCATAACCTCTACTTATAGGCCAAGAATAATAACTAGAGGTAATAGCAATAGACATAACTTACATAGATTACATATACAATTGAGAGAGATATAATGCGTAATATTAAGAGGGATTCAATGATGAGATAATGTGGCCTAAATGTGAATTGTAAATATGCAATAAAACCTTTACATGTAACTCATGGCATACCAAAAGGTGGCATCTACACATACACACACTTGATTCACAATACTCCTCCTTGGATGTCCACTATACAAAGAATATGCCTTATTAAAAACCTTACTAAGAAAAAATCCAATGGGAAAAAGTCTTAGTGAACGAAAAAATAGTACATAATTCTTGTATGCTCTGCATTTAAGATTGCCTCATTAAAAACCTTGGCAAGAAAACCCAATGAGACAAAAACCTAGACTAAGGGAAAAAGAGTACAATGTGCAGTGTCTCCCCCTCATGTCAACATCTCTTCTTCAAAGATCTCTAAGTCAATGCATATCAATTTTGTGTACCAACTTCTCAAATGTTGTTGTAGGAAAAACAAATCTGCCAAGCTGTTACTGGAGCGAATTTGATATACGTTAATCTCTCATTTCTTTTGAAGCTTTTGTGTGAAAAAGAATTTTGGTGAAATGTGCTTTGTTTTGTCTCCTTTTATGTAACCCACTTTGGGTTGACGATACAGGCTATATTATCTTTATACAACATTGATGGACTTTCTTTGTTAATGAAAGATTACATATTTCTCTTATATGTTGCACCAAGGATCTTAACAATACACATTCTTGACTTGCGTCGTGAATTGTCAATATCTTAGCATGATTCGAAGATTTAGCGGTTAGGGTTTGTTTTTCGAGTGCCAAGATATAGCTATAGCACCATATGTAAAAAAATAACCTGTATGTGATGGTGCTTTATATGGATAGACAAATATCCTACATCTGCATATCCAATCAATTCCGACTTGGAATCTTGTGACTTGGAATCCTGTGCATAATACAAACTCATATCTATTATACCATGAAGATAACGAAGTATTTGTTTAACACCATTCCAATGTCTTCGAGTTGGTGATGAACTATATCTCACTAATGAGCTAACAAAGAATGCTATGTCAGATCTTGTGCAGTTAGCAATATACATTAGTGCACCAATAGCACTAAGATATGATACTTCTGGACCAAAAATTTCTTCATTGTCATCTCGAGGACGATCCTTTTGCACATCAAGGGATCGTACAACCATGGGAGAACTCATTGGGTGGGATTTATCCATATTAAAATGCTTTAACATCTTTCAAAATATATTGACTAATGAACAAAAATCCCTCCCAACAAATGCTCAATCTACAAGCCGAGACAAAATTTTTTCAAATTCATTTTTTCAAATATGTTATCATCTCCGTAAGCTCTTCATAAGTCCCAATGATATTCAAATCATCAACCTAAACTAAAATAATAGCAAATCTAGACTTTAACCTTTTAATAAAAACACATGGGCAAATTAGATTGTTAATATATCCTTCTTTCAAAAGATTTTCATTGAGATAAATATACCGCATGCGTCTAGATTGCTTTAATCTATACAAAGATCTTTGTAATTTAATTGAATACATTTCTCGGGTTTTTAAATTGCATGCCTTAGGCATTTTTAAGCCTTTAGGGACTTTCATATAAATGTCACTATCAAATGACCCATACAGATAGGCCATTACAAATCCATTAGACATATGTGAAGTCTTGCTAAAATTGCCAGGCTAATAAAAAATCTAATTATAATTGCATCCACCACTAGTGAATATGTCTCTTCATATCAATACCAGGTCTTTACGAAAAGCCTTGTGTGACAAGTCGTGCTTCATATTTGACAACTTCATTTTTCTTATCACGCTTTCGCACAAATTCCCACTTGTAGCCTACAAGTTTTACACCTTTAGGTGTTTGGACAACATGCCCAAAAACTTGACATTTTTCAAATGAATTTAATTTTGCTTAGATTGTGTCTTTCCATTTTGGCCAATCATTTCTATGCTGACATCCTTCAACAGACTTTGGTTCAAAATCCTCATTTCTTCTATAATATCAAGAGCTATTGCATATGTAAATATGTTGTCGACAACAATTTCATTTCAATTCCATCTCTTTCCTGAAGTGACATAGCTTACTGAGATCTCTTCATTAACATCATTTTTGAGTACCTGAACCTCCTCTGGGGTTACTTATTCAGCTATGTCAATTGTTTTTGTACTAAGCTCTTCAAGAATATTAATAACATTAGAAATACCAACTTGCTTATTATTTAGCTCCTTTTTCTTTCTTGGATTTTTATCCTTAGAACTAATGGGTCTGCTACGCTTCTGTCATGCCTTAGACTCATTTACTAGCATATTAATTTTTTTTTTGGTGGGAACATCAAATCGAATAAGAGCATTTTCAGCTAGTATATATGATTTTGTCACTTTCTTAACATCAGTAAGTGCATCTGGTAACTAATTTGCGACCTTTTTTAAATGGATAATTTCTTGAAATTCTAAGTCACATTGATTTGTACTAGGATTGAAGTGAGACAATGATAATGCATTCCTTGAAATTTCTTGTTTTTCCAGCTATTGTTTATCTCCCCCTAATGCTAGGAAAACTGTCTCATCAAATTCATAATCGACAAACCTTGCCGTAAAGAGATCACCTGTCAAGGATTTGAGATATTTAATTATTGATGGGGATTCAAATCCAACATAAATTCCTAGTCTCCTTTGAGGACCTATCTTAGTGTACTATGGTGAAGCAATTGGGACATATACTACGCAATTGAAAATTCTTAGATGGGAAATATCTAGCTCTTTACCAGAACCAAGCTGTAATGGGGAGTATTTATGATATGCAGTTGGCCATATGTGAATAAATGATGCAGCATGTAATATGGCATGTCCCCAAGTAAAGCTAGGCAATTTTGTTCTCATTAGTAAGGGACTTGTAATTAATTTTAGCCTTTTAATAAAAGATTCTGCTAATCCATTTTGCATGTGCACATGAGTAACAGGATGCTCAACGGTAATCCCAATTGACATACAGTAATCATTAAAGGCTTAGGATGTAAATTCTTCTGCATTATCTAGATGAATTTTCTTGATTGCATAATCTAGGAATTGCGTTCGTAATCGGATTATTTAAGTAAGGAATCTCGCAAATGCAATATTGTGAGTAGATAATAAACAAACGTGTGATCAACATGTTGATGCATCTATTAGTGTCATAAAATATTAAAATGGTCGATATAATGAAATAATAGGCCTACATATATCTCCTTGAATTCGTTCTAAAAATAGATAGGATTCAACTGTAACTTTCACTACGGATGGCCTTATAATCAGTTTTTCTTGAAAACAAGCAATGCATGAAAAATCTTTTGATAAAAGAATCTTTTGGTTCTTTAAGGGATGCCTATTTGAATTTTCTATAATCCTTCACATCATTATCGAACCTGGATGACTGAAATGGTTGTGCCAAATGATAAAATTCCTTGAATATTTGGATTCTTGGTTCATCGCCACATAAGATTCAATTGGATTTGTAAACATATAATATAATCCAGAAGAGTACATTGGTGGCTTTTCCAATATTTGTTTCTTTCCTAAGACATTAGACGTAATATAAAGATATTCAACGTCTTTCTCATTTGTTGTCTCAATATGATATCCATTACGACGTTTATCGTTAAAACTTAGTAAGTTTCTTTTTGATTTACTAGAATACATGGCGTCGTTAATTATAAACTTTGTGCCACCAGGTAATAATATATTAGCCTACCAAAGCCCTTGATGAGATTTGCAACACTGAATATTGTACTAACACTAGCTTCAGCTAATATAAGATTGGAAAAATATTTTTTTTATCTTTAAGAATAGTGTGTGTTGGTCCACTGTCTGCTAGGCAAAAGGCTTTCCCATTAACTTTAATATCAGTGAAATGATTTTTGAAATCCATGTCTCTTCATGAAAAATAAATAAAAAAGATAAGAAAATAATATACTAAACACAATCCTTTTTTTTTAAACAAGAAAACATATAGAGATTACAAAACATAATAAAAGCACACCGAAATTACAAGCACACTAAAATAAAAAACACATCAAAACATACTAAAAAGTACGGTCACACCATAAATAAAAACAAATTATAAATAGCACAGTAGTAATAGATTGGTGGGAGAACATCTTTTTAAGTCATATTGATGTTTCCCTTGCTAATTAAATTCTTAAAATTTCCATCATGATTCTCAAAGAAATCTGTAAAGTCCAAATGTGTAAAATCTATAGGATCATGGTGTTCAATAAAGTTCGTCTCAACAAAGTTTGCCTCTGTTCCTTTTCCTTTCTCTTTCAACGAACCTTGGAAAAGATCAACAAAATGTTTAGACGTACGACATGTATGTCTCCAATGTCCTTTCATGCCACATCTATGGCAAGTATCTGTATTGTTCTCAGAAGCTTTATTTTGAAAACCCTTTTATTCTTGTTTCTCCTCATTCTTCTCCTATTTTTGATGGTGAGATGCACTTTCTTGAAATTTAAGGAGTTCTAGTTATAATAACCACAACTACGATCACGACCATGACCATGTCCACATCTACGTCCACTATGCCGACCATGCCTAGGATCTTCAACACATGCCGCATTCACTTCAGGGAATGGCATTGATCCAGTTGGGCGATAAGAAGACATTATATTAATTTAGAATATTTTTTAAAGCCTCGCTCTCAATCTTGCTATTGCAAAAGCACATTAGAGGCATGAAAATTAGAGTATGTTTTTTCTAACATGTCTTTATCAATAACACTTTCTCCGTATAATTTTAATTGAGAAGTAATTTTAAATAGTATGGAATTATATTCGCTCATTGTTTTAAAATCTTACAGTCGTAGGTGCATCTAATTATAGCGAACTTTAAGAAGAATTATAGTCTTTTGGTGGTCATACCTTTCCTTTAAATTAGTCCAAAGGACATATAGATCTTTTACCGTCAAATATTCAGTTTTCAATCCTTTATAGAGATGATGATGATGGAATATCATTGTCTTTGTGCGATCCTATGAGGATGCATCATTCCCTTCTTTTTATTGTATTTCCAAGGTTCATAGCATCAAGGTGGATCTCAGCATCAAGAGTCTATGCTAAATAATTTTTAACAGAAATATCAAGAGCAACGAACTCGAGCTTTGTGAGATTCGATATTGTGATAACCACTTTATAACAAATATATGATAAAGTTAATAAAAATAGCATCAATGATTAAAAAAAGGACAACAATATACTATTGTAACCATAATACATGATGAAAAAATAAGTACCATAACCAACAAATAAATATATTAATAATATGATAATTCATTAATAATGATAAATTCATCAATTAATGGTAAATTATAGAGAAATGACAATATAAAATGAAGATAAAACACAAAACTATTAGTCAATCAATTCATTTTCTAATAATTATGACACATTTAAAATACATATAATGCATATGTGTTAACCATTGCAAATGGGCATATTTATATTGAATGATAATACTACTAAACTAAAGCAATATTGTTATCACAAATACATAATATACATGAATTAATAACCATGGACATAAAAAAATGACAAAGGAAAAGCTCGGCAGAATCTCATATTAAAGTATAAAAATCAAAAGTTAATGATCAAAATAACCATAATCATCTATGAATAATATATAATGAGATTCAATTTATAAAAATGTTAAAATATAAAGTTGATTGCAAGAAAGATTTCGACTATATATATATATATATGAATATATGTCTGCAATAATTAAGTATATAGATGTATAATATACAAACATATACATGTGAGAAAGAGATAATGAGGATGCGTAAAACAAAGTCATGAATATATGGTATGATCAAATAACATATATAAGCGAACTACCTTCAAAGAATAATGAATTGAAAACACTTAAAGAAATTACGGTAGAACTCGTGCTGATAACGTGTTATAAAATAAAGCAAAGTATAACAAAAGACTAAAGAGAACAAGAGAAAAAGCACAAGATGAAATGAGAGACAAAGTATCTTTCTATTCTTTTATGTGTGAGAGATGAACATACAAGCTTAGCACAACCTTTATTTATAGGCCAAGAATCATAATTAGAGGTAATAACAATAGACATAATTTATATAGGTTACATATACAATTAAGAGACACATAATGCACAATATTAAGAGGGATTCAATGGTGAGATAATTTGGCCTAAATGTGAATTGTAAATATGCAATAAAACCTTTGTATGTAACACATGGCATACTAAGAGGTGACATCCACATATGAACACACTTGATTCACAATACTCGAAATATTCTTTTTGTTTTGCGTGATATTATTTTTTTCTATCTTATTAATTAAATGCCCAAAGCATTTACTGAGTTTTGCCTAAATATACTTTTGCCTCTCTTATTACTAAAATACCCAAAACATTCATTGTATTTTCAAAATCATACTCAAAATACCACTTAAAGTAATTATTTTTTTCAAAAATTCCAAAATTGTCCATCCTAATATATGTTAAGCGTATAATTTGACTTAAAAATTAAGGAAAAGATAATTTAAAATGTTCAAACAAATATTTTAATGAACTAAATACTTTAATTATTTTGAGAGTTTTTAACTTTTTAATACTGATTTTATTTAGTATTTTGGTTTAATAATGATTTAAATTATATTTAATAACAATTAGTAAGAATAATTTTAGTTTTTTAAAAAGGTTAAAATAAAAAAAACTCGTAAGAAAAAAAATTACAAAATAGCCTTTCAATTATCTTTCATGTAGACAAAAAAAATATGTGTGTAGCTAAAATGATAATAATATTATAATGGGTATGAACATCAACTACATATAGCAAATTAATAATTCATTAGAAAAAACTAATAACATTTGTCGTTGTGGTCTCGATCCCAGTTAGGGTTGCATTTGTAATAGATATTGTAGGTGCAATTGTTGTAGTTGTTGTTATTGTTGTTGTTGCATCCGTTGCAGTGTTGTTGTTGCATCTGTCGCAAATTATATTTAAATAACATTTAATATATATTTGGAACAATAATCTTAGAATTTTTAAAAAATTAATTGCTTTAGGGTTATTTTGAATATGATTTTTAAAACACAAGTGATGTTTTAGGCATTTTAATAGTAAGAGGGGCAAAAGTAGTAATTAGATAAAACATAAAAGGTGTTTTGGGTAATTTTTCTAAAAATAAATTAAAATCTAAAAATCTAAAAATAATAAGAAAACTAAAATAAAAATATCATCTTCTTTATCCAAAAAAATCTCCTTATTGGACAAACCATCTCTCTCCACCACCGTCCTCCCAAAACTACCATCCATATACTCTAGTAATGTCTTCCACCACCATTCACTCTTGGGGCGTTAATTGTCGACCACAACGAAAGAGGGAGTTCAAGATATTGTCAAATTCCTAAGATTTTCGTAAGTTAATCTTAAAATCTCTTATTTTTGCTTTATATTGTTGTTCAAAGATTGGGTATTCATTGTTTAGGAGTTTAAATTAGAAAAATAGTAATGATTTATCTTATTTTATACCATTTTTGACCTGAAAAAACATGTAAATTCGAAGAAAATGTTGGATGGTAAATGCTTACAAGCCAGTAGATGACCAATAAGACCGGTCAGAGTGGTTGGAAGACGACTGCATTCGGTCATGCCGTAAAGACTTTGGGTCTTACATTTTTTTTTCGTTTTTATCAATTTTATTCTTGAAAAGATTTATTTTATCAATTTTGATATTTTTTAAAAAAATGCTTTTAATTGCTAGTTATATAGAAAAATGACAAATATTGTCATATATTATCCATAAGATGGGGAATGGATGGAGAAAGATACAAATGGTTTTTAAGGAATAAGGAAGCTAAGAACATAATATTATTAGATGATATGGCTAAGGTGAAACTTTTTGTGATTGTTGATTGCTTATTTAAAAGGCTTCTTGTGAATCGAAGTAGTATAGAATTGAAAAATAAATTACATTCTTATGTGTACAACATGAGCAAGACCTAATTTTATTTTGCAGAATTTTGATGCTAACGTAAAATCATGCTATACGTCGAGCTTATAAATGAGCTCGAAAGTGATAAAGGCAATGACAAAGAGATGCTCAAAGTTGAAAGAAATGAAGGTTTTTAACATTTAAAATGATGTAGTTATGTGAGATAAGTACTCTAACATTGACGTGGAGGCATAGAGGGCATATGATGCTGCTTTCACACCAGGCCATGAAGGAAATGTTCTAGATGAGCCTACTGTGAAGGAACAACCCCATCAAGAGAAAATGGCATCTGCCCCAACTCCGAATCGACAATGTTCATGTGTAGAACGAGATATTGTCATAGATCATTGTGAACCATTAGCGAAAGATGATAGTTATATGTCTTTTAGCTTTAATGATGGTATGGATATTGCAACTGGTTAGGAATTTGTGAACAACATAGGTCAAGAACTTGATGATTGATGTTTCTTTGAAAGCTTGTTTCGAATATAAAATTGTCAAGTCAACAACAAAGTTGTTTGTAGTGAAATATATAGTCCTAGATTACAAGTGGGCTCTGTGAGCTACAAGGATCATAAACTCGAATCGTTTCTCCCTCTAGACATATTACAACAACCATACGTGTTCTACTAGTTTAGTGAATAAGAGAAACCAACAAGCAATTGCAGAGTTATTTTAAGATATTTTGAAGGAGTAGCCAAGCTAGCTTGAGACACCCGCCCCAAAGAGAGTAATGGAGATGATGAAAAACTGTGGCATGTCAATATCTTACTTCAAAGCTTGGAGGCACAAAAGAAAGGTCGCAAGTGATGTTAGAGGTTCTCTAGAGGTAGTTTTGAGATGTCTCCTAGTTATTTGCACAAGATAAAAATTATGAATCGAGGGACAATTATAGATATGTTGTCTGCAATGTTAAAAAATTTAAGTACCTTTTTGTTGCATTAGGGGCATGCATCAAAGACTAAGTATAAAGGAGTGATGATCGTCACCACCACCCAAGATGGTAACAACCATCAATACACTCTTGCTTGGGGTGTGGTTGACTCGGGAAATGACGATGAATGGAAATGGTTCTTGATGAAACTTGAGGAGCTCATACCCAACATCAAGGACTTAGTCATAATTTCAGATAGGCACCAAAGCACTTGCAATATGATGTTTGAGGTATATAAGAAGTCACAACATGGATTTTGTTTATGGCACATCTCTTAAGACTTCTAATCAGGGCAAGGATCTCCTGTTAGAGGTGGTAAGAAAAATAACATCGTTGCGACAAAGTTCAAGAAAGTTGCAGCGGCATATACATTGCATGAGTTCAACCAAATCTATGATGACCTAAGGAATAGGTATACTACTGTTGTAGAGTATCTTAAGAACAATGTAGATCTTAAAAAATGGGCTAAGTGCTATAAATCCTATTTTATATTCATTGAGATCTGTTGACTTTGTATACCATTCTGTTGTAAATAAATGATCTTAGCATAGATCCATTGTGGTCTTCAAACTATATAATAATGGAAACAGCAACGCTCGTTGCCATCTTTATATCTGGTTTACTTGTAAATTTTACTGGGTACACCTTACATACTGCTTTTGGGCAACCCTTTCAACAGCTAAGAGAAGGCGGTGTAAATGAATTGCATGACTTAAGCTCAAAATACTATCTAAAGGAGTTAACAGTTTTGGCCTATGTCCAAACCATATACCCCATACCTAGCTCATCCAAGTGGATCATCCCCGAAGACATGAAGACTATGAAAGTGTAATCTCCTAATTTTGCAACAAGGCAGGGGAGACTTTAAGAGACTAGACCCTCATCAATAAACAACCTTTTATGAGAACTCAGAAATGACATCCCCTTTTAATAAATTTAACCCATTTAGATTTTTATTATATTGGTAGCTTGTAAAAGTTTGTATAGGTAAACCATTTCAAATGTTTGGAGTAGATTTACTATTTTAAGAATTTATTAAGTAAAATATTATCTTGTATTTATTTTCAACTTAATTCATTGTTAATATCTATATTTCTTTTTCTTTATTTATTTTTAAAATGTATAAATTAAATTAGGAGGACCAAGTTCTAAAAGAGCTAATCATATCAGTCCTTTTGGTCTGCTAAAAACTAGGCAAATACTTTTTATCAACTAGTATTCGATCTTACTAGATTTACCTGTATGAATAGTCTATTGGCCATGAATTTTAAATTAGACATCTTGACCGTATAGACTGTTAAACAAGTTATTGGTCTTGTTAGTAGGACTAGGCATAAAGGATACCGATAATACAGGTCCTATCGATTTTTTTAATTGTTTAGACCAATGATGACGATCATTTTTTTTTTTTTCAAATTGTATTATTTGTGATGGTTACTTGTGTTAATTAATTAGATTTTACTCAAGTTACTTATTATAATTTCATGTACAAAGTGTGTTTTTGCTAATTGTTGTCATATTGATAGTATTGTGATGTTAATAATAAAAATCGTCAATTCATGTTTAAAAAGACTTAAAATTGAGGTCGTGTTCTTAATTACCTCGTGGAGTTAAGTTGTCATAATTCCATAAAAGTTTGACTTGTTGATAATAACTTAAAATAGAAAAATATGAAATTATTACCTGTATAACACTAATATCATAATAATATTCATTGGATATTATTTTGGAAATCCTGTAATTTATTTCATTTTAAAGTAGTAAGACCGTACTTAAAGGATATTGGTAATACTAGTCATATTGGTCTTCTCAAAATTGCATTTATAACCTACTTAATTGTTTAGAGTAATGGTAACGGTCTTCTTTCTCAAATTGTAATATTTGTAACTCATCTTCCTTATTTATCTTAATATTGAGGGCGATCTTCTTGATCATCATAAAAGACTTGCGTTAATTAATTAGAATTTACTCAAGTTACTTATAAGATTTCACGTACAAAGTGTGTTTTTGTTAATTTTAGTCATACTAATAGTATTATGATATTAATAACAAAAATTCATTGGTTCATATTTTAAGACTTAAAATTGAGGTCCTGTTCTTAGTTACCTTAGAGGACGTAAGTTAATTGTTGAGATTCCATAGTAGTTTGACTTGTTGATAATAATTTAAAGTAGAAAATATGTTTGTATTACCTGTATCACAGTAATATAATAATAACAATGTTGAAACAAAATTCACCAAATGTTGTTTAAGAAATCATGCAATTTGTTTTGTTTTAAAGTGGTAAGACCTCACTTAAAGGATACCAGTCCTATTGGTCTTCTTAAAATTACAAAACCAGTCATCTCAATTGTTTGGACGAAGGGTGACAGTCTTTATACTCAAATTGTAATATTTTATGTCTCATCCTTCTTATTTAGCTCTGGAATAGGGCAATCTTCCTAGTCACCCTAAAAGACCTTAAATAATTTAACTTGCTCATTGTTGATACCAGTTTTTCTGCAAGGTGCAAGCCTAACCTATGTCTTGTAACATAGCCCAAGGTAAGGTGCATGGACGTAAGCCACAAGATAGGGTCCTCTAAGTGGATAGTGGTTTGGAAGGCTAAGGAACATGAGGGCCAATTTTCTTTTGTCTAATTAGACTTTTAACTTACATGGAAAGTTTTAAGTCTAATTAGAATAACATGGGTATGGGGATATTAGAACAAAATATAGCCAAAAAGACCCTCTTAGAAGCCCATTCCTAACACTAGAAAAGCCCATTTTTTGGCCAATCTGACATGTCAACCTCTCTGGCCCACCTGTCGCACTAGCTCACCCGCCACGCCAGCCTTAGCAATTCACCTGAGGGAACCTTGTTGTGGAGTTTTGTGACTCCTATTGTAGGGGACAAATTTCCCCTCAATCAGGATGAGTCAGAGGGGACCCAACCCTAAGGCCTAACCTTTGCCTAAAATGGCAAGGCAAAGCTCTTCCTTTGGATGCACTCGTAGTAGGTTGCCCAAAATAACATTCTTAAGTTTTTTGTCCATCAATGCTCCTGACACACTCAGTCCTATGCTGAAGACCAAATTCAAATTTAGGAGGGAAACCTTCGACCACTAGAAGTTGCCATATATAGATTTTCTTGCGGAACCAGTCCTGGAGCTACCCCCAACCAAATGCCTGAAGTGGAAGGACCCCAATAGATCTCCATTTTCCTCTATAAATACTCCCTTAGCACCCTTGAAAAAAGACTAACACTCTACTCTGACCATCAAGAATAAGCCTCCATAACTACCGTAACTGCTATCTTTTTTATCATCATCTCCACCTAAAAACCTCCACAGCCACCATTCTTCTTAAGCAAAAACCACCATACCACTATCTTAAACTGCTACCAAACTGCCTCAAAACTTCCATAAACTCCATTACGAACCTCAAACCACCTAGGAAAGACAGTTCCAAGACCCAACTTGGCCATTCCCACTTCCAAAAAGCCTCAAGCTTTTATATTTTCCAGCAAGTTCTAAAGAAGTCTAAGATCCATAAAACTACTTCAACCTCACCAAAAACCACCTTAAAACACCGATAAACATCATCTCCAACTTCAAAACCTTCTAGGAAGGACACTAATGTGACTTAAGTTCATCACTTTATTCCCTTAAAACTTCAAGCTCCATGTTTTTCTACAAACTCCAAGAACATCCAAGATCCATGCTCTACCTCTTTTGAACTCAAATATATTACCAAATCCTCCTAAAACTATCCCTCTTCACAACACAAATAACCCCCATGTACAAAGAGGATCGAAACCACCATCAATAGACTGCTACATTTTTTCTCTCTAGGCTTTAAACTATCCCACCAGTCAGAGTCACTCTTTTGTGGGACTGTACTCGGGACTTAAAAATTACACCATTCCACCAAAGTATCTTGACCAAATAAGCATATTACCACCACCAAGTACGTACGGAATTCCTCTATAACTATTCTCGTTCCTCTCTCACATCATGTGCATGTTCGAAGGCCTTTTTTGGTAAAGTCCTCATTTCCAATAGATCTGGAATCACAATGCGCCTCATGTTAGACTAGGTGCCTTAAGAATTAAATGATGTAAAAAGTTTTTTGAGACATTTAATCAATAAAAAGTTTATTTATTGTTCATATATAAAATGTTGTCTTCTTTATGTTTATTTCTGTTGAATATATAATAAACAAATAAAAGTCTGAGACTGTCAATCTAAACTTTTAAGATCGTGCATATGATAGACAGATTATGTGGAAGACATGAATCTTAAAGGTGATAGTCTAAATGATAAGAACCGCAACCGAAGAAATAAAGTTAGACACTTTATTCATATTAAGATCATTTCGTTGTCTACATCCCTAACAAGAAAAGACTTGTTTTGGTCATCGGAGTAAGACTCCGTGAGTAGAAACATTAGTATATTGTTATAGGTGACAATATATTAGATTAGGACAAAAAGTTGAATTGATTTGATTAATAATTCTATTTGTTCAAATCAATTCATTTTTGACAATCATATATGTTATGTCTTAATCCTAAAATGAACAATGGGCCCGTATTCTTGGCTTGTGTTTTTTGATGTACTAAAAGGTGACACCCTAATTTGATGATGGTATGCATACCGGTATATTAGAGACATGACTCTTGATTGACGTAGACTTGTTATTCATAGATATGGAATTTATAGCTTTTTTGTAGAGTTAATGATATTCTCTTATAGGCATTATCTTGTAATTGGAAGGCTGTAGTGCTCAATTGTTTAGATATATAGATGTAACCAAATGGTATATTATTTATAAATAGTAAGTATTTCAATAGTAAGATAATGAAACATAAGATAAAAATAATCAAGAAAGTAAAACAAAATTTATCCTTTAGCCAATTATAAATATCTTAGGGATTTTACACATTATGATATGTCATGGATGAGTAGCTTAGTGGAGCTTCGTAATTTTATATAGTTTGAGAGTACAACTTTAAACTTTTAGTGAAGTATCGTTAGAGCTGATAATTATAAAATATACGTATTTGGGCTATATTATTTTATAATTATAGGAGCTTGATCTATATATGTCCATTGGGTCCCTTTTGCTAGCTCATAATAAATCTTGTAATGATACAGCCTGTTTTTCTTACATGTTGGTAACTTGTGTTAATTATTAGATTGGCTGAAATTCGATAAAGTGAATTTAATAATTCATGTTAGTTTATTTATTGAATTAATTTTGTGAATTAATTCAAGATAAATATGTTGAATTTTTTGGATAATATTTTATTGGATATGGGATTATTTATATATGATTGTTTTAATTAGATAGCTTCTCTATTGGGTTATTTGAATTAAAATTGAAGCTCTATCTAAGATTCCTATGTAAAAATAAGATATTCTGAGATTTTCACATTATCGCTCGATTGGCAGCCTGATGTAGCTGGTTCGGCAAGCCGATGGAGCTAATTCGGTGGTCAATTTTCCAGATCGACATGCTAAACATTCGATAATACAGTTACGCATTTTTGACACATTTTTCCTCAAAAGTTGATCTAAACTTGAATTTTGATGCCTAATTTGATAAGGACTAACCCTAGATTCAACCATTATATAAAAGGAATTATTTTTCATTGTTCCTTAGATTATTTGAGAGTATAGAGTAAGTTTCTAGTGAGAGAAACTCTAAAATTCTCAAAGAGCTATTATTTAACATTTAGAATCTTAACTCTTAGTTTTCTCAAGTGGTTGGAAGGAGAGTCATCGAAAGATAGGCTGTACAAGGAGCGACCACCTGTACTCTGAACGTGGATAGAGAATAGCAAGGAAGACTAGTTGGTTGAGGCTCTTTTGGAAGGTTCTTCTCTAGTCAGACTTTTTTGCTGTCTTTGACACACAAAAGAGGTACATAAGATATATTATTAATATATGTACTTAGCATGTCAAGCTTGTTAAAATTTTATGTTGGGTTTTGTTGGATTTTATGATTTAAATACACAGCAAAAAATTAAAAATTAATTGTCACAAAACCCTTGCAGGTCGATGCAATTCGATTAGATTGATAATAAAGTCATGGAATCTTACCAAGATGACAAAACGGGCTAGATTCTAGAAGGGAGAGAGCGGGTTCACTACAGTGACACCCTAACTCGAGCTTTTAGTAATCGAAATCGGATTCAGACGTTGTTACTTAGAGCAACGTCCTCTGCAGGTATCCACATGAATAGACTCTCTCAAAAACGAATTGGTGTGCTAGAACCCTCTTTTTGCGTTAAATGACTCTCTCTAATTTTGGGGTTTTAATGTCTTTTGCCTTTTAGAATGAGAGAACGCCTTTTCTCTTCTCTTAATTCGACTAGACACCCTAAAACAGATATATATATTGACTTCGAGATAGAGTCAGATTTTAACTAGGGGAAATTGTAATTCGAATATGATTCAGAGAATCCAGATAATGTCTGTAAGTCGAATATGATTCAGATAATCTAGATAATGTCAGATTCAATGAACTTAGACATATCTAGTACATCGAATCTGGACATTATCAGGTTCATCGAACCTAGACATAGTTAACCCAAAATTTGTTCTTGGTATGTTCTAAGTGTACGACCCTGTAGGTTCACATAACGTTGGTAGTGGGCTTGAAATTGCGTTTCTGGCCCACAAATCATAAGTGGCCTCGAGCAAGACATTATGATTACCCAAGTTGTGTGAATATCAATAATCCGACATAACCTAATCCACAATATGTATTAAAGTCCTTTTGTCTCTAGATACCTTGATTGAACATAAGGCATGGTTTATGTCATTCTTATACTATTCAATCATATTATTTCTCGATCTTAAGTAGACTGATATTGAAAACCCTTATCAATTCATTCTAGTATGGCCATACATTTTTCTTTAGTCTAACTTATCGAGGGGCCCTAGATATCTTTCTCATAATAAATGAGGGACAAATTCCTTCTTAATCACTCATATTCCTCACATGATTCATTCTATATCCAACAACAATCTATTCCATCATCCTGTTAAAGATAATATTAGATTGTGTCAAAATATAGAACTTGTCATGTAGGCAACCATGGTGATTTCAGGTCAGAGGACTAGGATAATACTATTGTGATGAGAATCACTTATGACAATTATCCATGCAGTATTCTCATAGCGGGTCGATCCAATACATCATTTCTCAAATATGTCTCTATGAGTTGACTTAGTATCTCATACATATGATTAGTAAAACATAATCATCAGTCAAACTTCATACTAGTCTTCATTCATCATTATCTTAATAATAATGACCGACTAGGGATAATTTAGAATATTATTCAATTTTCATCTAAGAGTTTTACTATCAAGTCACATACTTGATGACCTTAGGTAGAATTAACTATGCATAGAATTAGAATCAAAAAACAATAATGAAAATGCCTCTTTATTAATAAAATGCAAAAGTAATGAAATCAATCTATAGTCATTACATAATTGGCCTAGGGCACATCACTAACATTTTAAAATTCTACTGCCTATCATTTTCCAATGTCTTACTCTTGGACTTGACCGTCCTCAGGGCTACTCATATCTAGTCGAAGACACCACAAAGGGAGCCTAAACAGTCCATTTTGGTCACTCACAACGTTAAAACAACTACCGCAAACTTAATCAGCTTTATCACCTATTGTGCTGCCACATCAGCTTTTGTCAAATAGCACCTGAGCCAATAGAAAGAGGCCACGAAGTTTGCACTTTCCACATGTGAAGGCTCGCGACAAAAGAGGCCTAATGCTTATTCTTATTTTCACAGACAAAGTGTGTTTGGTTAATTGTTGTCATACTTATTCAAATTATAATACTTATGACCCACCCTCTTTATTTAGTTATGGAATAGGATGGCCTTCAAGGTCACCCTAAGACTTATGTTAATTAATGCCTTTACTAAAGTCCAACTTATTAATCACAACTTTGCATACAAAGTTATAATAATACTAGACTTAAAATTATCAGTCTAACTGATCTTACTGGTGTGTTGTTTTTGAATGGTTACAACTGGCAATTGATCTGACTAGTTAGGAAAACTAGTGATGTTCACTAGATATTCTGACTAGTAAGTCAAGAAGTCAGTCTTTCTAGTCATACAAGAATAAATCATATTGGTCTTTTTTGTTCTCTCGATCCTCACAAAGTTTATTTCCTCATATTTCAAAAGAAAAAGATTAAAGAAAATCAAAATTTCAATAGCATGACAACTTATTTCTAACCTAAACCACTAGTAGAAACTGTAGATCACACAATGGTTTAAAACCGTTGTGGTATGTTTTCATGTAGTTAATACACCATCGTGTAATCGCCCGTCGTGGTACCAACAAAACTTTTCACGATGGTTTTTTACTGCCTCGTGGAATCCTTATTTTGGCAGGGTTTTAAGGTCTTGGGACAAGGCTGCCACAACATTTTTTTACTAAAAATTGTCATGAAATGCTAAGTTTACACGACGGTTTTTATGAAAACCGTCATGTATGCTATGCCTTATACAACGGTTTATATAAAAACCGTCGTGTAAGGCTAAGCTTACACAATGGTTTTTATAAAAACCATCGTGTATACTATGCCTTACACGACGGTTTTCATAAAAACCATCATGTACGGCTCTTGTTTCACGACAGTTTTCACTAAAAACCGTCGCGAAAAAGTTGGTCTACAGCTAAAAAAAATAACTAGAATTTTTGGTTTTCCACAATGTGAATAGTCCAGTATTTTCACCATTAATACAATGCCCTGACTTCATAATCACACGATTACATTAAACTATAAAACTTTTACAAAATCATATACATTTATATATTTACATTGTAAAGTCATGAACTATTTTCATGCTTGCACAAGAGTTGATGGATTCTTGGTGTCTAAGTCCATTTGTCATGTGTAAGGTAAAGAAACGATAACAAAAATAAATAAAATTAACAAAAACATTAAAAATAAAAGTAATTAACTAAAACACAAACACAAAGTCATAGAAGCTTTTTATCAAACATGTGGTAGACATCACAATAATACTTAGGCATCATAAACATATAGAAAGTAGCCTATTCTCACGCCAAAATGCTAAATGTTGTTCAAGTTCTTTCAAACACCAAATACACGTAACACATACTAAAAGACAAATAATAAAGTAATATAACTAATATTAAAACTAAAACTAAAGCTAAATAACACTAAAATAACCAAATAATACTAAGTTTAGAACTAACAATAACACTAAAACTAAAACTAATGGTTTGAAATTCACCAACAGCGGTGGAGTCGGTAGAACGTCAAGGGAGCAGTCAAACGACAGCGGAGTCAATGGAATGTCAAGGGATGAGAACGAACGGCAATGAACGACACTGAGTTTATTGGGGGTCGGGTCGAACGATGCTGGGGTCGTGGAGAGAGTAACAGGGGAATGTCAAAGTCTATGGAATGTCATGGGTGGCTGTGTTCGTCGGTGGCTGGGCCGTAGGGAGGAGGAGTTAAAGAAAAAGAGGGAGAGAGAAACGGGTTTAAGAGTTAGAGAGGGTTTGAGTTGGAGAAATTTCAAATAAATAGAGAAGACCATGGCATTGGCGTGTGCTTATATTTGGGTGGGGGACTAAAAATTTTGAATATGTGGAACCTTTCACGATGGTTTTTATAAAAACAATCATAGAAGGTTCAATTTTATGACGTTTTTTACAGAAACCATCGTGAAAGGTTCCTTATTTGAAATTTTTAGTCCTCCGTCCAAATTTAAGCATGCGTCAAGATACGGAATCTTTTACGATGGTTTTTATAAAAACCATCGTGAAAGGTTCCGCATGTTTGAAATTTTTAGTTCCCTGCCCAAATTTAAGCATAGAATCTTTCACAATGGTTTTTATAAAAACTATTGTGGAAGGTTTCGCATTTTTAAAATTTTTAGTCCCTTGCCCAAATGTAAGCATGCGTTGAGATACGAACCTTTCACGACGATTTTTATAAAAACTATCGTGAAAGGTGCATATTCAAAATTTTTAGTCTCCCGTCCAAATTTAAGCATGCGCCAAGATGTGAACCTTTTATGATAGTTTTTATAAAAACCATCATGAAAAGTTCGTTATTCAAAATTTTTAGCCCCCACCCATGTAGAACCTTTCACGATGGTTTTTCTAAAAATCGTCGTAGAAAACTATCGTGAAAGGTTCTGCATATTTGAAATTTTTAGTCCCCTGTCCAAATTTAAGCACGCGACAATATACAAATCCTTTCACAATAGTTTTTATAAAAACTGTAATGAAAGGTTTCGCATATTTGAAATTTTTAGCTCCCCGCCTAAATTTAAACAAACCTTTCATGACAGTTTTTATAAAAACCATTGTGAAAAGTTGAATCTTACATGACTATTTTGCTAAAAACCGTTGTTAAAGGTTAATCTTACACGACAGGTTTTAGCAAAAACCGTTGTGTAAAATTACCTACCATAATGGTTTTTAGTAAAAACCGTCGTGAAAGGTTTTGCATCACTAACCCGATGGTTTTTGTATTTTCAAGCGTACTCTCCATGTTTTTACCTCTTTTTACCACGTCAGGTTTTGAAAAAACATCGTTAAATAAGGGTTGTGTAATCTCAAGTTTCTAGTGGTGAACTTAAAATTTAGAGCCCTATATGAAATGATTTCAAAAGATATAGACCAATAACAATTTCATTTAAGCTTTCAAGGTCATCAAATATTAAAAGATAAATATGAAAAGGTGGCTATGGGACACAATCATCGTGGCAAACATTGATCACAATTTTCTCTTAATAAAACTTAAGTGACATCATCATTTGTTAACCCAAAATTGAGCCTTGGCCCCATTTAAGGTGCTTAATGCATTTAATTATGCTTAATCATGCAACTTGTTTTATAAATCTATAATTTAATGTAAATGTAGGCTGTGGACATGCTTCAGCTTCATTTAAGATTGAAACCTAATCAGTTCAATTTTAAGTACAAAATCATGACAAAGTTTTATTAAAAGATTTAGTTGACATGATGAGCAACCCTTAAAGGATCACTCTTATAGTATGGAGTGGTTTAAGGGCTCTCAATTTGGCCACTTTTTGATATTGCAGAACACATTAGCATGAGTTTAACTCTATTTTGGATGTTACATTGTTGAGCGGTGGTAACAGTTTTATCGAGTTTGTGTAAGGGCTCGATGTTGGGTTAATAAATGATAATGTCATTAAGTTGTACCTAGAGAAAATAATGAGTGATATTTACCACAATGATTGGGTCTCGTAGTAATATTTATCTTTTAACGTTTGATGACCTTGAAAATTTGAATAAAATTGTTATTGGCTGATATTTGTTATGTTGTCATGCTATTGAAATTTTGATTTTTTTTATTATTTCTTTTCAATGAGCAAATAAACGCTGAAGACCGAAAGGACTAGAAAGATTGGTACCATTCATCCTCATACGATTGGAAAGACCGACTTTTGATTGTATCGGTCTTACCAATCAGAATATCTAGCGAACCTCAATGGTTTTCCTGATCGAAAAGCCTGGTCAAACCAATAGTTAGCTGGAACCATATAAAGACAATAGACTTGTAAAACTAGTTAGACCGATACCTTTTAAGTCTAATCTTACCATAATAAAATAAAGTAAATAATGGAATTTTCAAAATCTGATTAGGTCAATCTTGATTTTATCAAATTTATAATGATATTAGTGTGACAACAATGAGGGAAATACACTTTGTACGTAAAGTTATGATAAGTAAGTCTAATTTGAATTAATATGACAACAATAAAACAGAACACTCTTTTTACGTGGACACAAGAAGGATGAGTAACTTAAATTAACAAGGGTTTTCAATTTTGAGCTAAATAATGATGATAAGTCACAAATATTACAATTTGAGTAAGAAGACTGTCACCATTTGTCAAAAGAATTGAGTAGATCGATTTTGTAATTTCGAGAAGACCAATATGACTAGTAAGACCGGTACTCTTCAGGTGTAGTCTTACCACATTAAAATGAAATAAATTGCACGATGTTCTAAATACCATTCGATGAGTGCTTATTTGAATACTGTTATTATGATATTAGTGTGACACAATAGTAAAAACACATTTTCTACTTTAAATTATTACCAATTAGCAAACTTTTATAGAAACTCAACAGTTATCTTATGTCCTCTAAGATAACTAAGAACACGACTCTAATCTTAATTCTTTTAAATATGACTTGATAAATTTTTATTATTGTTGCAATATTATTAGTATGACAACAATTAGCAAAAAACACACGTCATACGTGAAGTTATAATAAGTAATCTATGTAAAAGCTAATTAGTTAACACAAGTGTTTTAAGGTGAGTGGGAAAACCGCCCTTAATCTTGAGATAAATAAGAAGGATGAGTCACAAATATTATAATTTGGGTAAGAAGAATGTCAACATTGTCTAAATATTGAGTAGACCACTTCTAAGATTTTGAGAAGACTAATAAGACTGATAAGACTAAATCCTTCAAGTGTGGGCTCACCACTTTAAGATGAGATAAATTTCAAAATTTCCTAAATAACTTTCAATAAATGTTTATTGTTATATTATAATTATGATATTAATGTAACACAAGTAATAAAAGCACATTTTTTATTTTTAGTTATTGTTAAGAAGTCAAACTTTTACGAAATTTCAATAATTAACTTAAGTCCTGTAAGGTAACTAACAACATGACTCCGATCTTAAGTCTTTTAAGTATGAATTCATGAATTTTTATTATTGATATTTCAATACTATTAGTATGAAAACAATTATCAAAAACACACTTTGTATGTAAAATTATAATAAGTAACTTTAGCAAAATCTAATTAATTAATATAGGTCTTTTAGGTGTTTAAGAAGACTACCCATAATCATGAGATAAAAAGGATGGGTCATAAATATTACGATTTAAATAAGAAGACTATTACTATTGCTCTAAATAATAAGATTGGTAATTGGTCTGACCAGTCTATATGGTCAGGATATCTTGTCTAAAATTCATAGCAAGTAGACTATTTTAGATTGGTGAGACCGGTTAGACTTATTACTAGTCGATAAAATTATTTGGCCAATTTTTAGCAGACTTAGAGGACTAGTATGATCAGTTCCTTCAAAGAAGTATAAACATTAACAATGAATGAAGTCGAAAAAAATACAAGATAATATTTAGCTTAATAAATTCTTAAAATAGCAAATCTACTCTAAACATCCGAAATGGTAAATCACTATAAACTTTTGCAAGTTGCCAACACAATAAAAATCTAATTGAGTCAAATTTTTTAAGATGGGTTTTCATTTTCAAGTTCTCATGAAATGTTGTTTGTAAACGAGGTCACTTGTTTTTGGCTCTTTGTCATTCTCTAACTGAAGGAATTTTAGTCTTTTGAATCTGCCTCACATTGTCACCTAATATGATTGTTCCTCTAAGGTAGGCTCATTTAGAACATCTTCTTCGCAGCGTGGTACAGAAGCAACATCACGTGCCCTCAATGCTTCCATATAAATGTTAAAGTACTTATCTCAAATAACTTCATCATTTTTAATGTTACAACCTTCATATCCTTCGACTTCAAGTGCCTTTTTCTCATTGCCTTTATGACTTTTGACCTTATTTGTAAGCTCGACGTATAGAATGCTTTTCTATGTTGTGATATTAAAAAAAGCCCAAAAGATAACATTTAGCATCAATATCATCCAAAATGAATTTAGGTCCAGGACATGTTATATAGCTTTGATTCACATGAAGCCTTTCAAATAAGCAATCAATAATCACAAAAGGTTTCATACTAGCTAGGGTCGACAATATAGATTATGACACAATGACACGACACAAACCCAATATGCTTTTTTATAGGTTAAGGTAAAAACAATTAACCATGATTCATTTTAGTGCCAACCCAAAACTGACTTGTCCAAAACCAGGTCATGCTCGAGTTAACCAGCATGATACTAAAATAACCTATCTGACCTAAAATTAATTATTTAAATGTTTTTAAAATATTTTCCCATGTTATCAAATATAGACATAAGACAAAACTCTAGCTCACTAAATCTTAGACCAAGCTTTAAACTAAATTGATTTTAACTCTTGAACAAGAAGAAGATGATTTTAGCTTGATCATTTGAGATGTTTTATTTTATTAGATTTGTTATTTATTGGTGTAGGACTTTTTTTTTTTTGTTGTTAGATGTTTTTAGAAATTTTAGGACTTAATTTTTTATTCTTATAGTATGGAACTTATTTCATTTTCGGAAAAAATTATTTTTATGTTTACTTTTAGGTTATATTAGTGTAAATTTAAAGCTAAAAAAAGTCATGGGTTAGTGCGGGTTACTATAGGTCATTAACGGTTTACGAGTCATTAGTGGGTTGTTGGTCATTAGTGTTTCATAGGTTGCATAAAGAACATGTTAGTATGAGGCATGTTCGCGTCAACTCATGTTAGAACAGGTCGTGTTAGTGTTGAGATTTCTTAACTCGTGCGTATCACAAGTTAGGTTAGTATCGAGTTAGTTTATATAAAAATTGACCCTCAACCCGACCCTCTAACATGAATTGCCACCCCTAATCTTAGCTAAATCATCTAATAATATTATGCTTTTAACTACTTTATCATTTGAATACCATTTGTATGATCCATCCTCTTTCTTTATCCATTCCCTATCATATTGATACTATATGACAAGATTACTCATTTTCCTATAAAAATAAAAAAAAAAACTTGTTATTAAAGAATATTGAAATTGATAAAAAAATGAAAAAAGTTAAGACTAGAAGATCAGAAGTCTTTATGGTCAAACCACACCCAGTTATATCCGATTGCTTTTTCCAGTCTTATTGATCATCTACTGGTTTGTAGGTATTTTCCATACGATATTTTCTTCAAATTTACATGTTTTTTGGGGTCAAAAATGGTGCAAAAAAGGATAAATCATTCTTGTTTTTTTCTAAATTAATACCTAATTTTTAAACAACAATGTAAAGCAAATATAAGAGATTTTAATAATAACTTACCAAAATCTTAGGGATTTGACAATATCTTGAACTCTCCTCTTTCCTTGAAGTCGAAAATTGATGCTTGGAGGCTTAACAGTGGTGGAGGACATCATTGAAGCATATAGATCGCGGTGTTGGGAGAATGGTGGTGGTGGAAAATGGAGGTAGAGATAGATGACCTTTTTTGGAGGATTTTTCCAAAGAGGAGATTTTCTTATAGGAAAAAGATGATATTTTTGTTTTAGTTTTCTTTTTATTCTAAAATTTTCAGATGTTATTTTATTTTTATTTCTAAAGGGCATTTTGGAGAAAACAAAATTTTCATTAATGAGTGAAGTCATTGTTGAAACATTCCCACTTTGAAAGTTACTTATGCAATGTCATGCCCACTTTAATCCCATATTTACAAAGCACCTGGGGCAACAATCTAACTTTAATTTTTCTTTATATTTACCTTTTATATCTTTTATTTAAGTTTATTTAAAAACTATATCTTAAGTTTTTTTATCTCATCAAGGGTACGTTTAGCCTTTATGTTAGATAAATGACCTAATGATTAAATGATGTAATTGTTTTTATGACATTTAATCAATAAAGAATTATTATTTATGTCATATATCATCATTGTCCTCTTTATGTTTATTTATGTTGAATGCATAAAAATCTGAGACTATCAATCTAAACCTTTAAGATCGTACATATGATGAACAAATTATACGAAAAACATGAATCTTAAGGTAATGGTCTAAATATAAAAGGCCCGCAATCGAGGGAATAAAGTTGAACACTTTATTCATGTCAAGATTATTATATTGTCAATATTCCCAACGAGCGAGGACTTGTCTTGGTTATCGGAATTAGACTCTACGAGTAGAGACATATGTATATTATCATTGGTGACAATATATTCGGTCAGGACTGAAGATGAATTGATTTGATTGATAATTCTTTTTGAATTAAATAATTCACTTTAGACAATCATATGTGTCATATCTTAATTCTAAAATGAATTAATGAATTCATATTCTTGATTTATGTCTTTTGATATATGAAAAGGTAACATCCTAAATTAAATAAAGGTATACAAGTCAGTACATTGAAGACATAAGTCTTGATTGACATAAATTTGTTATTCATAGATATGATAGCTATAGTTCTTTTGTAGGGTAAACCATATCTTCTTATAGGCATTATCTTGGAATTGGAAAGCTAGAGCTCTCAACCATTTCGATACATATATGCGACCAAATGATATACTATTTATATTGGTTATGAATATCTACTTTTCCTTTCCATAATTTATATCTGTCGGACGTAGTAACTCTCTACTGTATCTTATCTCTACTTTATAGTAATGATATTTACCGCTAGCAGTAGAGATCACAACATCATCTTCAACCTCTAATTTGAAGCTTGGAAAACATAGATTTGATCTTTAAATCGCTCAATTTCTTTGAAATAAACTATGAAGAGTGAAGAAAACCTATAACAACAATGTTTTTTAAACAAAATTTAAGCAAAAAACTTTTCCTATGCCCCTTATACCGCTAGCAGTAGAGATCACAACATCATTTTCAACCTCCTATTTGAAGCTTAAAAAAATGCTATTTGAGTTCTAAAATGCAAATCGCTCAAATTCTTTCAAATAAACTATGAAGAGTGAAATAAAACCAATACAACTACATTTTTAAGTAAAAATTTAAGCAAAAAAACTCATGTTGTGATTGTTATGCTATCAATATCATTGACAAGAGATTAGTTGTTTTGCTCATTGAGTTAGACTCTGCGAGTAGAGACATAGGTGTATTATCATTGGTGACAATATATTAGGTTGGGACTAAAGATAAATAGGAATGATTAATAATTCTGTTTGAATAAATCAAATTACTTTAGACAATCATATGCGTTATATCTTAATTGAAATAAATTAATAAATTTGTATTTTTGATTTGTGTCTTTTGATGTACCAAAAGGTGACATCCTGAATTAAATAAAGGTACACAAGTCGGTATGTTGGAGATGTGAGTCTTGATTGATGTTGACTCATTATTTATAAATATGAAATCTATAGTTCTTTTGTAGAGTTAATGATATCCTATTATAAGCATTATCTTAGAATTGAAAAACTAGAGCACTCAGCCATTTGGATATACATGTGTAACCAAATGGTATACTATTTGTATTAGTTATGAATGTCTACTTTTTCTTTCCATAATTTATCTCTACCGGAAGTAGTAGATCTCTACTGTATCGTATCTCTACTATACAGTAGTGATCTCTACCACTAGCAGTAAAGATTACAACATCATCTTCAACCTCCAATTTAAAGCTCAAAAAGCGCAAATTTGACCTTTAAGATGCAAAAATTGCTCAGTTTCTTTGAAATAAACTATGAAGAGTGAAAAACGCCTAAAACAACTATGTTTTTTTTAAAAAAATTTAAGCAAAAAACTCTACTTGCACCCTCCCACCTCTTGCAGCAGAGATTACAACATCATCTTCAACTAAGGCTGGCAATTTAGGTCCACGGGTCGGGTTGAGCCTTTATTTAAATAGCCAACACACCAACCCAAACCCGTTCCGTGACCTGACAGGTCAAAAAAAGCCCAACCCAGACATGACCTGATGTGTAGACGGGTTGACCTGATCTGACCCGTGCAACCCGTCAATATGCTACTTTGTGCATGTTCATGTTGACACGACATACTGAACCACTAAACCCGATAGACCAGTAACACGATAGACCCAACAATAAGCCTACAAAATAAACAATAACCCAACAAAACAAAACCATAAAAAAAGTTTACAAAACTTTGTATAAGTTTAATAAAAACAAATATTTTAGAAATTAGAATCATGTCAAGTTAGATATACAACAAATATTAGACTAATTTGACACATTAAAATTAATTTCAGGTTATATAGGTTGCATCAAGGTTACACGAGTTCAATTTGGGTTACACAGGTTGATTAAAAATTTTTAGGTCAATTTTCGGATCAACCTGATTTCGACACATTTTTGGCGGGTTATTTCGGGTTGATTTTGTGTTGATTCGGGTTGACCTAAACCCAACCTGTTTTTTGTGCGGGTTAGACGGGTTCGACCCAATTCCAACCTGAGTCCTATTTTCCCAACCCTAACCTGCATTTTTTGTGTCTGATTTGTGTTGTGTCTTCGTGTCGTGACCAAAATTGTCGGCCCTATCTTCAACCTCACATTTGAAGTTCAAAAAATGCAAATTTAATCTCTAAAATACAAAAATTGCTCAAAATTCCTTGAAATAAGCTACGAAAAGTGAAAAAAAAAGAAGCTAAAACAACTATGTATTTTAAACAAAATTTTAAGCAAAAAAAAAATTCTGCCCACCCCTCACGCATTCATGTTTTGCCTTTTTTTTCATTTTTAATTTTTATTAGAGATTTTAATTTTAATGTTTATTATTTAAGGGAAGGGTAATTTTGGATGCTTAAATAAGATTCATTAAACTAAAGATATGGAGTACAAATTCCAAAGTTTAAAGGTATGAAACTAATAGGGTGTTTAGCATAGTGGTTATAATTTTACTATAACACTGTAACATATGAGAGATTTATACTATAATAATTTTTTTATTTTTTCAATAACATAAGAGTTTTATATTGTTTCTAACTAAAAATATGGTTAAAATCAACTAATCAGGCTATAAAGCATATTTATTTGTGAATTTTTCCTTACCATTTCACTTGAGTCATCCCTCTCCTTTTTTAATTTATGGAGCACCAATAACACTTGGCACTTCAAATTTCAATCAACAACCCAGGGTACGGCTAAAAGAAAAAACAAAAATTAACAGCCATGGAATGGCCATTTGCATAAACTCATCAAAAATAAAAAAAATAAAAAAAAAATGATGACAAAACCTCTCGCCTTGTACCGGTTCAATGTTAATCAAACCGGTTTGTTTTTTTGAATTTTTTTTTATTTTTTATTAGTTTTTTTTATTATTTTTTGGTTAATAAACAGCGAAATTTGCCCGCCACTGACTAACCCTCCCCAAAACCCTATACAACTGTACTTCCTCACTTTTCCTTTCACTCTCTCCTATTCGAAAACTCTCTCTCTCTACAATTACAATTACATTGCCCCTTGCTTGGTTCCCGAGAAACCGAGGGAAAGCATACCCGAAGGAAGTTTGTCATTAGACGTTCCTAAATCTAGGGTTTTGGGTCGAGACGACATGTCGCGAGAGGACGACGTCGTTTTGCGGGATGTCACCAGCGCGGGCCTCGTTGTGAGCGACCGCATTGGCCGAGAAATGGCGTCTCAGCTCGATCTTGAAGAGGCTCTAGAAGCTTCCAGATACGCCAGTCATCCCTATTCTTCTCATCCCAAAGAGGTGAAATTTTTCTTCTTTCTTTAGTTTTTCTTTCTAGGGGAACGATTGTCAAAAGCCACATGCTTGGCCATAGAGAGCGGAAACTTTTCCCAATCGAATAACTTACTGAAGTTTTTGGTCAAATTCTATTGTTGATTCTTACTAATATCGTAATGTTCCTTTGTTAAGTTGGGTGAAAAAAATTCTTGTGCTTATATACTCATACAAACATATACATATGTGTGTATGACTCTAATGTATCTCTGTTAGGATTATTGTAGATGAAGTTGTTTTAAGTAATATTTTTCACCTTGACCCGAATTATCGAGATGAAGAATCTTATAATTATCTTGCACAAATTAGGGCTTTTCTATCCTTTTGGAATGAGGGGATAGTATGGCTTGATTTAGAAATCTAGTTGGGGAACTTTCTGATTTGTGTTAGAATTTCATTAGAAAGAAGGTATTGATTGTTTGTTACACAAATTGTAACTTGAAACAATGAATAAAAGAAGGGAGTTGAGTGATTTTATAGAAAAGAGGTTGGTGTATTGTCAGTACTAAAGATTTAATTGGAAATTTTGACTCCGCATGTGAGTTATGTAGCAGGAAATGAAAGGGGTTAGAATAACGCATAGAACACACCTGTTGTGCACTTGCTAAAGTTCCTCTGATTGTTAATCTGAATGATGATTATGTCGCGGGAAATGAATCATGTAGTTTCTGAGTTAACAATTAACTTCAGTTCTTTTTAGAATAAACTTATTATGTTTCTTTTCCGAGCAACCAAAAACAACTAATTTATATTTAATCTTTTCTTGGTGAGGTATTATCTTCATCATCTCTTTTTCAAAATCTACAATTTGTGTTGTTATTGGGCATGTCTGGAGCTCTTTAAGCAACTAAGTGATCATGCATGTGCACTTGTCCTACTTGTAACAAGTAGTTTTTATTTAATAAATCTTTGGTGTTGTGTTGCAAAATGATTCCAGTGCAAGGTGTGGTATCTTAAAACACTTGACTAATTATTTCCTACCTTTTTTTATTTCTTATTGATATAATCCATGCCTAAAAAATTCAACACGGAATTTGCTCTGTCATGAAAGAGATAGTTGAAAGTTGCTTTTTCATCTACCTATTGCTGATGACAAGATGATATAAGGACTTATACATTTAACTCAGGTTTAACCTTTGTTCATTCCTAGAGTTCATTTCATCATTTTTCTATTTTAGAACTAATTTTTAAATTGTAAAGTACGTCTCTTTAGATGCCTTAATTATTAAGAATGAATTTTGTTGTCATCACATTGTACTTTAAAATGTTGCAGTGGCCTCCTTTGGTTGAGGTGGTTGATACTTGGGAGTTACCTCCAGTACTTATTGAAAGATACAATGCAGCGGGTGGGGAAGGAACTGCATTATGTGGAATATTTCCAGAAATACGTAGAGCATGGGCGTCTGTGGATAATTCCTTGTTTCTCTGGCGTTTTGACAAGTGGTGAGTGTTTTGGTTCTATTTTTGGTATTTTATCAAACGAGTAAGGAATCTTTTGCTTAGTTTATGTTTGGCCAAGCATGAAGGTTGACAAGGTGATTCAACAGGCTTCTAGAAAGTTCTAGTGAGTGCAAAAAGTGGAGAGTACAAAAGTAGTTTTTGACACGATTATAATCACAGTGACACATGTCCCTAGTAGTAAAGCATATGGAGTTTGGATAGAAATTATCTGCTACGAGGCTGTCAATTCCCTGGCATGAAAAGAGGGTCCAACAATTGATTTAAGTTCCTCATTATTAAGCGATCTTTACCATAAATCTACAACTAGTTGCTTGATTTGAAATGGAAGCCATTTTTTTTAATGAGCTGGAAAATACTATTTAATACAAGAAATTTAATTAGAACAATTGAGAACAAGGTGTCCTCAAGAGAAAAAAAAAAAAAAAGGTGTCATTGTATTAATGAACTATAACCTTTTCAATTTAACGTAATCAAAACGGTTTTCATAGCATGAATGATTGACTACACCTTTCCATTCTAAAAACTCTGTCAATGGCAAGCTAAAATCTACTGTAAATTATGTGTTATGTAATGATATACTATATAGAACGTTGGGGTGTTTGACAAGCCTAAACAAACTAAACCAAACTGATTGGTTTGGTTTGGTCAGTTTGAAATATTTATTTCTTTTTATTACTTTGGTTACTGGCTTTAAATATTTTAAACCATGGAAACGAACCAAACCTACCACAATTCTCTCATAACCTTTTTCAAAAAATGTTTCTCGTGCTTGTCACATTTATCTCTATTTTTGTACTTGTTATCTTTCTTATAGCTCAATACTATATATGTTTTATGATTTAAGTGAAAATCTTAACTGGTGAAAAGTTCTACAAATACATTAGTAGTTGATTTTACTAGATTGAATCAAAATTTTCACATGTCAAGATTTATTTAATTATGTCTATACTGACGAAACTAATTCTAAATGATTTGATTTCTTACTAGAATTTCAAATTGAAGAAACGGACCAAAAATAAATTTAACATTATTAATGTGGTCGGTGTTTTCCCCTTCAAACTGACTAAACCGACCATGAACACATTACAGAACATTGTAGTAGGATTCAATAAGCATTTTTTTTTTAATTTTTTTACTCAAGTTGGTCAGCCTAATTCTATAAAAAAAGAGGTTAACTCGCTTAATGTTTTTTATTATTATTATTATTATTTTTTTAAAAGTAACTGTTTAAATGCTAGCAAAAAAAAACGTTGCCTTGTCTTATTGCTAGCAAAAAAAAAAAAAAAAACGTTGACCAGTCTTATTCAGAAATAAATCATTGAACTGCCTGTTTCCTTTTCGATTGTCACTGATTGAAAGCTAAGAACTTTGTTGAGCAATCTGGTTAGAAAGAAAGCAGTGGATGTTCAAAAATCTTTGTTTTTGGAAAGTGAATGTTAAGAGCAAGTTGCTGTATGGTTGTCTGAAGACAGATTTTTGTAACTTCATTTTGTCAGATTTGCTTAGGGATTGGAATCCTCTGATGTAGTGTTCTCTTTTTGTTTTTGTTGGAGGGCTCCCCGTTCTTCTTGTTAGTGTTTTTTGTTCTTAATGATTTAACTATTGGAGTTCTATTTCTTTCTTTCTTTCTCTCTCTTTATGTTTTTTTGCTTTGGGGGTTGGGGGAGTGGTTTGAGAATTATGTTTTCTTTTAGTAGAGGCCTTAATTTGATATTTGAGATAATGTTCATTTTATTACCTTTGGTCCTCATTTATTTTTTTCGGTTTTAAAAAAACTTATTTTACTTATATTTAGTTTAGGGCCTTATTTGATTGCGTAAGAATGTTCTTTGTAGATTTCATTGTTGATGAAGAAGTTTATTGTGAGAGGACTATTTGTTTACTTATGTGTTCCGTAATGGGCATTAAAATGCTTGTTGTATTTGCATCTTTTTCTGTGTGTAAACATACATTTGTGAATACATGTGCTTTTGTGAAAATGTTCAGCTATTTGATATGCATGTTGCAAAACTATGCAGACGGTTCTCGTTATAGGAAAACAATGCAGGATATGATCAATATGAAAGCAAACAGTTTGTTGTTTGTTGACAGGGCCGTAACTTATACTAATGTTGATTTACAACTCTGTGCTCTACATTCTTTGTGTCCATTATTTGACATTCTTTATTGATCAGGGATGGTCAGTGTGCAGAATACAGTGGGGAAGAGCAAGCTATTTGTGCTGTTGGTCTTGCAAAGTCAAAACCTGGTGTCTTTGTTGAAGCAATTCAGTATCTGTTAGTTTTAGCAACACCTGTTGAGGTGGTAACAATTCCTTGTTTTTTTCGTTTGCTTCCTGTAGTATGTACTATGTACTTTGAAAATGCTTCTTATAAAGACGAATTGTTGGACAACGTTTATTTTCTTTTGGCTGTTGAAATAAGCTAAAATGTGTGTGATACAATTGTCGATACATGTCAAATAGGATATTTAAAAGCTCCTAAAAGTGGGACCCAAGTGCAAACGCTAGCAATATGGGTGGCATATGTAATGGGGTCTCTTTGAAGGAGGAAAAATGGAAAAAATTATGTGCAATAAAAAAAATACTAATAGTCCCTTGGATTCCATTTTGTTGCATCCTTTTAATACAAACTAATATGTGAATTGAGTTATTGTTCTTTAATTAGTAAAATACTATTTGTTAAAACTGTATTTGTAATATTCACGAATTGAAGAATTACACTTCATTTGTCACATAACATCAAAAGTTGGGCAAGGGCCGGTGTGAGACAAGTAATACTAATAACAAAAAATGTCAATGAAACACAGCTAGTCATTAAAATCAGAGGAATATGCACAACATAAGAAAGGAGGTGATATGCATTGCTTTAAGTGCAATACGGATCTATTTTAATTGTTGCAGAATGCGAATAAGACACTAGTAACTGTTTCATGTATATATATATATATATATAATTATATTTAATCCCAAAAAATCTCACCATCCTTTTCTTGTTGTCAGTTAGTTCTTGTAGGAGTGTGCTGCTCTGGAGGAGGTGACAATGCTGATCCATATGCAGAGGTCTCACTACAGCCTTTGCCAGAGTATACAGTACCATCAGATGGAGTCACGATGACTTGTATTGCATGTACGAAGGCAGGTCGTATTTTCTTGGCTGGCCGTGATGGCCACATCTATGAACTTCATTACTCAACTGGTTCAGGCTGGCAAAGGCGTTGCCGGAAAGTTTGCCTGACATCTGGGTTTAGCAGTGTAATATCAAGGTATTTACGTAATATAGTGCTTGATGTTTTCTGTGGTCAAAAGATATCAAGCTTCTGAACTTTAATTGTTTGTGATTTGAGGGTTGAATGAGGTAGTTGTTGATTTTTGAAACCATTTTAAGAGTCAATTACTTTGTTGTTATCTAATTTCATAACATGCTCGTAACAATTCCCCTTGTAGTTTGTTAGCTTTGAAGCATAAAGTTAGAAATTGTGGTTTTTTCATTTATACTATTACTCTGTATTGATGCAAACACTTATTTTGCAGATGGGTTGTGCCAAAGGTCTTTAAGTTTGGAGCTGTTGACCCCATTGTTGAACTAGTTGTTGATAATGAAAGGAGCATTTTATATGCACGAACTGAAGAAATGAAACTTCAGGCTTTTGTTGTGGGCCCTAATGGTGATGGGCCGTTGAAGAAAGTGGCAGAAGAAAGGAATGTGATCAATCAGAGGGATGCTCATTATGGGGGTAGGCAATTAACTGGACAAAGGGCTCCAAATCGGTTGGCAAAGTCATCTATTGTTTGCATATCACCTTTATCCATGCTGGAATCAAAATCTCTACACCTTGTTGCTGTTTTATCAGATGGCAGAAGGATGTATCTCACAACTTCTTCATCTAGTGGAAATTTAGGCGGTTTTAATACCAACCACTACAAACCTAGTTGTCTAAAAGTCGTTGCTACCAGGCCCTCTCCTCCCTTGGGTGTCGGCAGTGGGCTTGCCTTTGGCTCCATGTCTCTTGTTGGTAGACCCCAAAATGAAGATCTCTCCCTGAAGGTTGAGACAGCATATTATTCTGCTGGAACTCTTGTACTTTCTGATTCATCTCCACCAACCATGTCTTCTCTTCTTGTTGTAAGTCGGGATTCGAGCACACAATCATCTGTCTCAGGTACATCAGTGATGACTTCAAGAAGTACCCGGGCATTAAGAGAATCTGTTTCTTCTTTATCAGTTGAAGGGCGGATGCTGTTTGTGGCAGATGTTTTACCAAATCCTGATACCGCAACAACAGTGCACTCCCTATATTCTGAAGTTGAATTTACTGGACTTGAAAACTCTTGGGAATCCCCTGAAAAGGCATCCCTAAAACTCTGGGCCAGAGGGGACCTTACAACCCAACATATACTGCCCAGGAGAAGACTTGTTGTTTTTAGTACCATAGGCATGATGGAAATTGTGTATAACAGGCCCGTGGATATTTTGAGAAGATTGTTTGAATCTAATTCACCAAGGTCAATTTTAGAAGATTTCTTCAATCGTTTTGGAGCTGGTGAGGCAGCTGCAATGTGTTTGATGCTGGCGGCGAGGATAGTATATTCTGAAAATCTTACAAGCAATGCCGTTGCCGAAAAAGCTGCTGAAGCCTTTGAGGATCCAAGACTTGTTGGAATGCCACAACTTGAGGGTAGTAATGCATTGTCAAACACTAGGACAGGTTCTGGGGGATTCAGCATGGGTCAGGTTGTTCAGGAGGCTGAGCCTGTGTTTTCAGGTGCTTATGAAGGGCTTTGCTTGTGTTCTTCTAGGCTACTATTTCCTGTTTGGGAACTTCCTGTCATGGTTGTGAAAGGAGGTTCTGCAGATGCCTTATCTGAAACTGGACTTGTCTCATGTAGACTGTCTATTCAGGCCATGCAAGTTCTTGAAAGCAAACTTCGGTCTTTAGAGAAGTTTTTAAGGTCTAGAAGGAATCAGAGAAGGGGACTCTATGGTTGTGTTGCTGGTCTGGGAGACTTGACTGGTTCAATTCTTTATGGAACTGGTTCTGAAATTGGTGCTGGTGATCGGAGTATGGTGAGAAACTTGTTTGGTGCTTACTCACGGAGTACTGAGTCTAGTGGTAGCAGTGCATCTAATAAAAGGCAGAGATTACCATATAGCCCTGCAGAGCTGGCTGCCATGGAGGTAAGTTAAAATTGTTGTCCTGCTGTAGTTGACAAAAGGTCACTAGACCATTATTTTTCATTCTCTTTTGCTACTTGGTTTCTTGTTCCACAGGTGAGGGCAATGGAATGTATCAGGCAGTTGCTTCTTAGATCCAGTGAAGCCCTGTTTCTGCTCCAACTCCTTTGTCAGCATCATGTGACTCGCTTGGTTCAGGGGTTTGACACTAATCTACGACAAACATTAGTCCAATTGACATTTCATCAGCTAGTTTGTTCTGAAGAGGGTGACCGCATTGCTACACTGCTTATATCTGCTCTGGTGGAGGTATGCAAGAATAAACCATTGTCCTTTTAAAGCCTCTAAAATGTGATCCTAAAAGCAACTAAAATGGGCCCCTAAAAACACACGCAAAATTTGTTCTTCTCTTATTTACTAGCCTGCTTTATCTAACATTGATATTCCTTATTCCAGATTTCCTTATGTTGACTTGGTTCATTTTCTTCTAGTGTTATACTGGTGCTGAAGGCAGGGGGACCGTTGATGATATAAGTGCGAGATTACGAGAGGGTTGTCCTAGCTATTACAAGGAGTCTGATCACAAGTTTTTCCTAGCTGTGGAGTGCCTTGAAAGAGCTGCAGTAACTCCAGATCCTGAGGAGAAGGAGAATCTTGCTAGAGAGGCCTTCAATTTCTTAAGTAAAGTTCCAGAGTCTGCAGATTTACAAACTGTCTGCAAACGGTTTGAGGATTTAAGGTTGGTTGAATAGAGGCCATTCCAATGGATTTGATTTCCAATTCTTAATTTGGTCAATGCATCTAACACAAAAAATGATTGCATTGCAGGTTCTATGAAGCTGTTGTTCACTTACCTCTTCAAAAGGCACAAGCTCTTGACCCTGCAGGTGATGCTTTTAATGACCAAGTTGATGCAGCAGTTCGTGAACATGCACTTGCTCAGCGTGAAATGTGCTATGAGATTGTCATTAGTGCATTACGTTCTTTGAAAGGTGTTCCTTCACGTGGAGAATTTGGATCTCCACTCAGATCTGTGGCTTCAAGATTGGCTCTTGATCAGGCCTCTCGGAACAAATATATAAGCCAGATTGTTCAGCTTGGTGTCAAATCACCTGATAGATTATTTCATGAGTACTTGTACCAAGCAATGATTGATTTAGGCCTTGAAAATGAGTTGTTGGAGTATGGTGGTCCTGACTTGGTACCTTTCCTACAAAGTGCTGGCCGTGAACCAATACAAGAGGTTTTTTTCCTTGAATTTTGTTTTGATTCTGTTTTACAAATTTTTCAGTATCAAGATATTTTTGCTCAAAAAATAAAAATCTACATGCCCTTTCTACCTATGCTTGTACTTTTTTCGTTTTATTCAATTTTTTTAGAGTTATTAATAATACCTTTCACTTTGTGCATTTTGTGAGTTTTTTTCCCCTTTTGTTATTCTGTTGTTTTTCATTCTCCACCTTTCATTGCAGGTTCGAGCTCTTTCTGCTGTGTCATCAGGGACTTCTGCAATGGGTCAATTGGGAGCAGCCATATTACCTAATCAAGCCAAGTACTTTGATCTTTTGGCACGGTATTATGTCTTGAAGCGGCAGCACCTGCTTGCAGCTCATATATTACTAAGACTGGCTGAGAGGCGCTCAACTGGTACGGGGGATGTTCCTACTTTAGAGCAGAGGTAGTTAATTACCAGAAGATTCCTCTACATCTTTTTCTTGGGTACCTTTTTTATGTTTTATTGAAGCATCTTATTACCAGTAATCCATGGTTTTTGGTTACCTGAAGCATAGATAATTAATTCTCTGCAACCGAGTTAAACGTTATTAGGTGGCTAGTTATAGTTGGGCTGTATTTCCTTTTGCATTATAGAAATGTATAGCTTGTAAATTGACATTTTGGGCTCGGTTGCCAGATCAAAGTGTAAAATGTTTTGTTTTGTGCCCTTGCAGCGTTTTAAAAGTATGAACATAATTTCTAATCTGTTTGGTCATGTGTATAAGCGGCACTTGAATTTGCAAGCACACATATATAGATTAGAGATATTCTCTCTCTCTTTTTTTTTTTTTTTTTTAATTTTAATTTTTTGAAGTTAGCAGCGTTCATATGTTTTTTTATCTTTTTAGTTTTTACTTTTTAGACAAAATCTTTGGTTCATTCTCTTCAGAGATCGAACTTTAGTTCTTTCTATTTGCTAAAAAAAAAGTCTGCTTTGTACAAAAACACCAAAATCTAGCATTAATTTTATAAGATTTTAATCCCCTGGCCCATTGTTCTCTGATGGTTCTTTTGTGTTGTCAATTTCAGGTGTCACTACTTAAGTAATGCAGTTATACAGGCCAAAAATGCAAGTACCAGTGATGGCCTGGTCAGCTCTACAAGGGGTGCTGTTGAAAATGGACTATTGGATTTACTAGAAGGGAAACTTGCCGTTCTTCGGTTTCAGATCAAGATCAAAGAAGAATTGGAGGCTATAGCTTCCAGGCTAGAAGCTTCTTCAGGTCCTTCTGAGTCAGTCCAAAATGGAGCAGACCCTGAAAGCACGTCAATGGAAGATGCAAATCTCACAAGCAACGCGCAAAGAAAGGCCAAAGAGCTGTCCTTAGATTTGAAGAGTATAACTCAGCTATATAATGACTATGCCGTTCCATTCGAGCTTTGGGAGGTAATTGCTTCTCTCCAATAACGTATGTGTTAGAAAAATGCTTGGGCCTGCTGAGCACCACATCTAAAAGAAAATGTCCCCATTTGGGTCTCACAGTATGGAACCCACTTTTTATTAGTTCCCCCTAGCATTGTTGTATTTATTAACTTAAATTCCTTAATGATGTTGTGCATTTGTCTCTGTGCGTGTATACATATTGCCTATGCATTGCTCGTGCACGGAGATTATGTATGTCAATTATCTTTGCCATGTGTTTTTTTGGGCAAATTGATATACGTGTATATATATATATATATATCTATGTTTGTGACAGATCAGTCGATCATTTTACTTTTATTGCTGCAATATGTATATGGTAAAATTTCATAAGCCGTTAATTCGGTTTCTTTTTTATTTGTGTTTGTATGAATGAGATTATAATGTCATAATTTCCCGTGTGTCAAACCTTGGCATGATGTTGTGATGGTCTTCAACTTAGAAAATACAGTAGGGGTTGCTACAAGTTATACTTCAATTCATTCCTGAGTTGCTTTCTTTTTGCCGCAATCAGATTTGTCTGGAAATGCTATACTTTGCCAATTATTCTGGAGATGCTGATAGTAGCATCATAAGAGAAACATGTGCTAGACTTGTTGATCAAGCTCTTTCGAGGGGTGGCATTGCCGAAGCTTGTTCAGTGCTGAAGAGAGTTGGTTCCCACATTTATCCTGGAGATGGAGCTGGTTTACCTTTAGACACTCTGTGTCTTCACCTGGAAAAGGCTGCACTGGTACATGTTGCATGCACATGAACGCTTTGTTTGAATTGATGATATTTACTCTAAACATCAGTCAAGAAGATGGTTCTGTAGATAAGTAGTTCATTATCTGATTTTCTCTGCGTCTTTTCATAGGAGAGATTGGAGTTGGGGGTTGAATCTGTTGGAGATGAAGATGTTCCGAGGGCTGTTCTTGCAGCTTGCAAGGGTGCAACTGAACCTGTATTGAACACTTATGATCAATTGTTGTCAAGCGGAGCTATTTTGCCATCGGCCAAGCTCAGATTACGCCTTCTCAGATCAGCACTAACGTTACTTCGAGAATGGGCAATGTCGGTATTTGCACAAAGGATGGGTACAAGTGCAGCTGGAGCTTCTTTAATTTTAGGAGGAACATTTTCACTGGAGCAAATGGCAGTTATTAATCAAGGGATCCATGATAAGATCACAAGTGCGGCAAACAGGTGAACTTGTTATCTCTCTTGTTTATCAGTGTTGCGTATAATATAAAATGACAGATTTTCTTGGTATATGTTCATGACATACATAAGGTGGGTTGCCGATGTATACATCGAAATAGAAGTTACTCTGGTCTTAAGCCATAACGTCAAAATGTTTGTCCCGGAGTCATCTTAGTGTTGTCTCTTCTTTCTATTTTCGAGGGCAAGAGGTTTAAACGTGCGCAAGAATTCAGGCCGTAAACCTTATACAAATATCTAACAAGTTTTACTTGTAGTTTAAGACGTTCTTTTGAGTTTTGAGTATTGTATCAAGAAAGACAACTTGCATAAGCTTTTTGTACATTGCTAGTAGCATCATAGAAAGAAGTGTCTCAAAATCATGCTCTAATTTTGAGGGTTAAAGAAAAAACAGCACGTTTTACACCAATCTTGATGAGCAGATGTCTTCTAATCCCGTTCTAGGTCTGACATGTTTATAATTGAATGCTGCAGATACATGACTGAAGTGCGGAGGTTGCCCCTTCCACAGAGTCAGACTGAGGCTGTTTACAGAGGCTTTCGAGAACTTGAAGAGTCACTAATTAGTCCTCCTTTTGACCGTCATTAAATTTTCTCTGTTCCCTGTTTGGTTGATGCATCATGTATGATTTTTTTTTTTTTAAATTGCTAGTATATTTTTCAAATAAAACTTGTATAATTTGTGATTGAATGTGATATTTCTCTACCCAATACCGTGGGGTTTTTTTTTTTTTCTTTTTAAATATAAAATAAAATATATAACATTGTTGATTGTTCGCAGCGGCATGCATTTCAACTCGTGTCAACTTACGGCTGTACCAGACTTGAGTTGAAATCCTCGGTCTTCTTTTGACCTCACTTGTGTGTAGGGAAAAAGAATGGTTTTGAGTGTTTTGGAAATAAAAATAGAAACTTCAATATTATAACATATAAGAGTTTTATACTATGACAAGTTAAAATTGTAACATATAAAGCTTTATATTGTAGCAAGTTGAAACTTAAATTTAACTAATTTGTCAAACTAAGTTTTTTTTTAGACCACTGTTATTGATAAAAGTATAGAAATATATGTATGGTTGAATTGTATCTGATGATGGGGATAATCTTAAAAACTTAAAACATTAATTAAGTAGATTGTTTTTTTCTTGTTTTGAAAATTGGTAAAAAAAATGGAAATAAGGTAAGGGGAGTTAAAATAAAATGGATTAGGGATCAATTTCCTCACAAACATTGCTATTTGGCCTGAGTTGGCAAATTCTACCACAAAAATCGAAAAGCTAACAAAAAAAACACCCCTCCACCGGTAAAAGCTCTTATTACAGTGCTTTTCTTATAATTGAATTTATACACTTATCTAAAATCTAAAAATCCAAAACTAATAAAAAATAACAATGATAAAAAAAAAAAAAAACTCTTTTGAATACTTTAGAACAGTTGGAGCATGCTTATTGTTTCTACTCTAGGTGTGCAAATTTTAAATCTAGCTTTTTATAGCTGTGCAGTAAAAACGTATTTGATATTAGTTACATAGAGGGTAAAAAAGAAAAGCAAAAAAAAAAAAAAAAAGAAAGAATGACATATTTTCGCACTGTGATTTTCTCAAAAAATCCTTTGAAAAGAAGCTAATGACGGCTTGGAGAGAGGATAGAGAAAGATAGAAAGGGTAATCGCAGAGAAAAAAAAATACCTAAAATGGGCAAATGCCTTTGTGGGTTAGAAAAATGAGTGTATCACGATACCAGCAATTTATTCAAACAACTTATATAATAGTTTTCAATTTGAATCCTGTTTCTGCATTTTTGCCAAACAACTGGCCAATTGCGTACGTGGTTTGGAATGAAATTAAAAAAAGAGAAATGTGTAGAGAATACCCTTAAAATAACCTATTTATTAAAACTACCATCTCATCTTTGTCTTTTCAAAATTGACCTTTTAATTATTTTATTTTTTAAAATTTCTATTTCACATTTACTATTTTGCCCTCATTGTCATACCAAAAGAAATGCTAGATCAGATAAATCTCTCTCTCTACCGATTGTCTGCTCTCTCTCCTCTCTTTCTCTCAGCCTCCCGCACACACTCTCTCCTCTCTTTCTTTCTGCCTCCCCCGCTCTCTCTCCTCTCACTATGCATCCCTTTCTCTTTCCCCCTTCTCACCCTTCTCAACTCTAGAGTTGTATTTTTAACTCACTGCGATCAACGTTGGTCGTGAGTTCGAGCGATCTATTCGTCTCTCTTTCAAGCCATGTTGTTAATGGTGTAGACGTCGTTAGATCTCCGATTGAAGCTCCTAAACCAATTCCAAACTTGAATGCATACAGGAGTTTGTGATATTGCCGATCATCATTGGTTGCAAGTTCGAGTGATTTGTTTTCAAGCCATGTCGTCGATGATACAACGTCGATAGATCTCTAATCGAAACACCCAAACTAACTCCAAACTTAAATGCGTCCTAGAGTTTGCGATCTCACCGGTCATCGTTGGCCGCAACTTAGTGATCTTTTTGTCTCGCTTTCAAGCCATGTCGTCGACAGTGCAGATTGTAGTCAGATATCTAATTAAAGCTCCTGAACTAACTCTGAACTCGAATACGTACCAGCTTTTGCGATCTCATCGGTGAGGAGATCCTAGCGACGCTACAACGGATTCGGTTAGACCTGTGTGGATTTGTCTAGATCTGTACAGTTTTATGCAACTAGATCTATATCGATTAAGTTTGTATTTTATCATTTTTTTCCTCTATTAATTTTACTTTCCTAGAATATAATATAGTGAAACTTGTATTTTAGTGTTTGTGATTGGTCTTTATTTTTCATTAAGGCGTGTTTACAATAATATTTAAGTTATTTATTATATTGCTTGTAGCTTTGTTTATTTGCTTTATTATATGTTTTGTCATATATGTTGATAAGAGGAGTGCCACTCATTAAAAATTCTTCATGCATATTTTAACACAAAACCTTGTTTTCTAAAATATTGAGTAGGAGAAGGTTTCAAAGAGAGAACCTAAGACTTCTATTGTTAGTCTATACGTAACACATGATGGTTTCGACCTTTAGGAGGAATGCATCATGTATTTGGTTGGATCTTCGAAAAGATAATTTGCTTTGGCATGTCTTATCATTGTTCATCCCTAGGTGATGATTATAAACCATGGATAAAGTAGTTGAAACGATGGTTAAACACTCAAGATTAATTATATTATTAATCTCTCTAGGAGCTCTATTAATAGAGTTATTGTCAAACAAAATGATTATTAGTATATGCTAGACTAAGACAAGTCTTAGATGGTATATACTAATTGGATGGGATCAATGTTTTTAATTGAATTTGGCAAGTCTCCTCTAGGCGGCTTGTTAAATTCTGAGTTAGGAATTATCATTGTAAGGTTGTGATTTTTTCAAGGTTTTGACACATAAACACATTATATGATTGCTTAAATGTTTGTGTTATCTTACTAAATTATTATTGCATGTTTGCTTATGTTCGATATATGAATCTTTATTGTAGAAAAAAAATGTCTAAAAACATATTATCATCAATAATTGACAAAAATACATTAACTAGTGAGAACTATAATGATTAGAAACGAAACCTAAATATTGTTCTATCCTTGAGAAACTCAAATTCGTGCTAACCACACCCTGTCTTCTCGTGTCTACCGATGAATCCTCTAATGAAGAAATCCAAGCATATGATTGTTGGTGGGATGCTGACAATTAGGCTTGTTACTATGTTATCGCTAGCATAAATAATGTGCTATAGACTCAACATGAAAATCATGAAATTACTAGGCAGATCATGGTCAATCTTGAGGGCATATTTGAAAGCCAAGCCTTAGCGAAGCGGCAAGGAGCTCTTTGAAAGCTCTTTAACTGCAACAAAAAACAAAGACATCTATGAAGAATCACATGATATTGATCATAAGTTACCCCGCTGAGGTTCAAACCAATGGAGCTGACATTAATGTTGAGTCACAAATGACTATGGTTTTTGAGACTTTTTCTAAAGAGTTCATCCTGTTTAGAGCTTTATATAATTTGAGCAAATAGACATGATCTAACTTTAACTAAGCTGAAGAAACAGTTGTAGGAGTTTGAAAACCTAATTACAAAGCTCCAACTAATGGTGAGGCAACTTTGGCAACTGTATTTGGTTCTAACCCTAACTCTGGAAATAGAGAGAAGCAAAAGGTCAAGAACGAAAAGTCTTTGGTTCTAACAACTAAGGGCAAGAACAAGAAGAAGAAAAAGAGGAACCCAAAGAAGCTTAAGTGTTTCTTTTGTGGAAAGGATGGCCATATGAAGAAGAATTGCAAGGACTTCCTACCTGAAGAAGGTAAGTGTGAACTTCTTGTTGTTGAAACGTGTTTAGTTAAAGAATCAAATGACACATGGGTCATAGATTTGGAGCCACTAATCATGTTGTTGTTTCTCTACATAGGTTCAAGCAAACGAGATGCATGCTGAATGAGCACTTCATATTACAGATGGGCGATGGAACTTTAGCGTTGGTTGAAGTAGCAGAAGATATCCATCTTTATTTGATAGTTATAGGACTTTAATTTTGTAAGATTGTTTTTATGTTCCTAAACTTCAAAGGAATTTAATTTTTGTTGCTTATTTGTTTAAGGATTTTTAGTCAGTTTCTTTTAATAAAAAAGTTGTGATTTATGAAAACAAATATTTTATATATAGTGGATGTATACAAAATAATCTATATTTTATCAAACCAAAGATGGGCCTTTTGTTGAACACTGAGATTAACGATAACTTTAAAAGGAATAAAACTTTTCATTTCAACAAGACTTATTTTTAGCACTTGCGATTAGATCATGTAAGCCTTATTCAAAGGTTGGTAAAGGATGGACCTTTAAGCTATTTAGAGGTGGAATCGATACCACAGTATAAATCCTGTTTGGAGGGTAAAATGATCAAAAGACCATTTGGGTCTAAAGAAAATAGAGCCAAAAGGGTTCTAAAACTTGTGAATAGTGATGTTTTTAGTCCCATGAGCATCAAGGCATGAGAAGGGTATAAGTATTTCGTAACTTTTATTGATGAATACTTGAGATATAGGTACATTTACCTTATGCATCATAAGAGCAAAACTTTTGACAAGTTTAAGGAGTTTTGAGCAGAAGCAGAGAAGCAATTAAGTAAACCCATCAAGGCACTTCGATCTGATTGAGGTGGAGAGTATCTCTCTGATGAGTTCAAAGGACACTTAATAGAGAATGAGATTTTATCCTGATTTATTGCCCCTGGCATCCATAGTAGAATGGCATGGATGAGAAAAGAAATATGATTTTATTGGACATGGTAAGGTCCATAATGAGTTATACGACGTTGCCACTATCCTTTTGGGACATGCACTACAAAGGGCGTGTTATCTTTTGAACAATGTGCCTTTGAAATTGATTCTTAAAACTCCTCACGAGTTATGGACAAGAAAGAAGACATCCTTAAACCATGTTCTCATACGAGGATGTCTTGCTTATGAGCGAATAAGCTGGAAGCACGTTCAGAGGTGTGCGTATTTGTAAGATATTCAAAAAGGGCAAAAGGTGGTTATTTCTATAGCTTGAAAGAAAATAAAGTCTTGATTTCAACGAATGTGACATTCCTAGAGGAAAGTTACATGAACAAATTTAAACTTCATAGTAGAGTGGTACTCGAGGAGATGATAAGTGATATGATTGCTCTAATGGTTCCAATGGAAACCGATCCAATCAGTGTAGAAAAACTAATCGAAGAATAACCTAGGCAGCTTCAAGGCGTTAAGTCGAAAGGTTTATGTTTGATGGTGAAGTCTACTTTGTCGAGGAGATGACAAGTGATACGATTGCTCTAATGGTTCCAATGGAAACCGATCCAATCAGTGTAGAAAAACTAATCGAAGAATAACCTAGGTAGATACTAAGATAAAGCATATGAAGACTAATCAAGTTTGGGAACTTATGGACCTTCCCAAAGGGGTGAAACCCATATGATGTAAGTGGCTTTATAAGAGAAAGAGAGGAGCAGATGGGAAAGTCAAAACCTATAAAACTAGACTAGTAGCAAAGGGATACATATAAAAGGAAGGAGTCGATTATGAGGAAACCTTTTCGCTTGTAGCCATGCTTAAATTCACCTGTATTTTCTTGTCCATTGTTGTCACTTTTGATTAGGAGATATGGAAAATGGATGTTAAGAATGCATCCTTGAATGGCCATCTTGATGAGACCATTTATATAATGTAGCCATACAGGTTCAAAGCTAAGAGTCAAGAGAATAAAGTTTGCAGGTTGCTAAAGTCTATTTATGGACTTAAGCAAGCTTCCCGTTCTTGGAACATAAGATTTGATTAAGTGATCAAGACTTATAGGTCTAAACAAAATCTACATGAACCATGTGTTTATAAGCACATTAACGATGGAAAGGAAGTTTTCTCTTACTCTATATAGATGACATTCTACTTATTGTTAATAAAGTTGGGGCATTGTCATCAGTCAAACTTTGGTTGACCAAACAGTTTGATATGAAAGACTTAAGTGAGGCTATTTATGTTTTAGGCATCCAAATCTTTTGAGATAGCAAGAACAGGATGATAGCTTTATCTCAAGCTTCATACATAGACAAAATTCTCGAGAAGTATGCAATGTAGAATTCTAAGAAAGATGGGCAACCATCTAGGTCTAGAATTACTCTTTCTAAGAAAGACTGTCCAAAGTTTGACGAAGAAAGAGAATACATGAAGAAGGTGCCTTGTGCTTCGATAGTGGCTAATCTCATATATGCTATGCTTTACATATGACTTGACATATGCTATGCAGTCAAGATTGTGAGTTGATTCCAATCAAATCCAAGATTGAACCATTGGTTTGTGGTCAAGCATATTTTTATGTACCTAAGAAGGACTAGAAGTTATATGCTAGTGTATTCTAGTGAGGATCTAATACCTCTTAGATACAGCGATTTAGATTTTTAGTCTTGCTTGGATTTGAGGATATCGTCTTCAGGGTTTGTGTTTACTATTGGAGGAGGCACCATTATTTCGAGAAGTATTAAGCAAGATTACACTTCTGATTCAACGATAGGCATAGGGTATATGGTTGCCAGTGAAGCTTTGAAAGAAGTTATGTGGCTCTGTACTTTCCTTGGAGATCTTGAGGTAGTTTCTAACATGGATAAGCAGATAACGTTATATTGTGATGCCGTTGTCATTGTAATGATAGCTAATATTAAGGAAAACCAAGATTTCTTAAGAAGAGTAAGAATATGCATCATAAGTATCATGCGATAAAGGACTTCGTAGAGAATGGGCACGTTACATTATGCAAGATTGCATCTGAGAACAATATAGCTGATCCTTTTACAAAGACATTACAAATAAGGGCTTTCAAGAAGCACGTAGAGGCTATAGGGATATGTAACATGTCACATTTACTCACTTAGGGCAAGTGAAAGATTGTTAGACTAGGTACCTTAAGGATTAAATGATATAATTGTTTTTTAGATGTTTAATTAATAAAGAGTTTAATATTTATTTCATATATTAAATACGTCCTCTTTATGTTCATTTAGGTTGAATGTATGATAAGCAAACAAAAATATGATAATGTCAATATAAACCTTTAAGATTAATCATATGATGGACAGATTATGAGGAAGACATGAATTTTAAGGTAATAGACTAAATATAAAAGGTCTGCAATTGACTTTATTCATGTTAAGATTATTATGTTGTCTATATCCCTAACAAAAGATGACTTGTCTTAGTCATTGGAGTGGATTTCACGAGTAAAGACATTGGCTTATTGTCATTGGTAACAATATATTGGATCGGGACTAAGAAGAATTGATTTAATTAACGATACGATTTAAGTAAATAAATTCACTTTAGATAATTATATGTGTTATATCTTAATCTAGAAATGAATAAATGGGTCCATATTCTTGATTTGTATCCTTTAATTTACCAAAGGGTAACATCCTGAATTATATGAAGGTATATATACTAGTATGTTGGAGACATGACTCTTTAATAACGTAGACTTGCTATTCATAGATATGAATCCATAACTCTTTTGTAGAGTCAATGATATTCTCTTATAGACCTTATCCTGTAATTGAAAACTGGAGCGCTCAACCATTAGGATACATATGTTTAACAAAATGGTATACTATTTGTATTGGTTATAAATAGTAAGTATTCCAATGGTAAGGTAATGGAACATAAGATAAATATGATTGAGAAAGTAAAATGGAATTTCTTCTTAAGCTAATTATGAATATCATATAGGGATGTTACACATTATGATATGTTATAGACGATTAATTGGACTTTATAAGTTATATATAGTTCGAGAGTGTAGCTCTAAACTTTTAGTGAAATAGCTTTAGAGTTGATAATTATAAAATATACATCAGGGATATATTATTTTATAATTATAGGAGCTTGATCTATATATGTTCATTTGGTCCCTTTTGGTAGCTCACATATTTTCCTATAATGATACGGCATGATGGTCTGACATTTTGATAACTTATGCTAATTCTTAAAATTGGTTAAAATTTGATTAATTGGATTTAATAATTCATGTTTAGTTTATTGATTGAATTAATTTTATAAATTAATTAAAGATAAACATGTTAAATTATTTGAAATTTATTTTATTTGAATATGGAATATTTGTATATGATTATTTTAATAAGACAAGTTTTCTATTAGGTTATTTGAATTAAATCTGAGGTTCTATGAAAGATACTCGGGTCAAATAAAGTAGGAATTGTCCAATTGGTTCAAATAGGTAGATTGCATAGCTCTCTAGGAGTTGGAGAAAGTGTGGCCCTATCTGCCACATCTGCCTAGTCAACCGGCTGCTGCCAAGTCAGCAATCTGCATCTAACATGGTTTTAGCTGTAGGAGTTGTTTGAATTTTAAAGTGCAATCTATTAAGAAGAGTCCCCATCTAACCACTATAAATAGGAAAACATTTTCCTATGGTTTTAAATAATAAGTGGAGTCACTTGAGAGGTGTAGACAGAGATTTCTAGAGAGAGAAATTTTGTCACTCTATAGAATTATTATTCAACGTAGAGAACAATAATTCTTATTGTTCTCTTGTGATTGTGGGGAGTAGTTACTAACAGGAGAATCAAATGACATGTGCCCATTCACACTCTAGTTGCGGAAAAAAGAATAACGAAAAAGACCAGTTGATTGAGACTCTTTTAGACACAATTCTCAGTAACAGTTCTATCATACGATTTCCTATCAAAAGTGTAATTCCAATTTTGAACGGTACAAAAAGATTTTTTTTACTAATTATCATGTATAGCATGTCTGACTCATTTATGGAAAATAGTTATTTAAAAATTTTTAAAATTTTATTGCATACTCGTTTTTCTGACAATCAGACCCAACATATTCAGCCCAATCTACCACTTGAAGTCTTGTTAATCTCTAGGCCCTTAACAAGGTTTTTTTTCCAGCCAAACTAGATAAAGTTGCCATGGGAAATCACAATAAAAGGCTAAAAACTAAAAAACTAAAAAAGAATAAAAAAAAGAATGAAAAAAGCTACCATGGAACATTCAAGAAGCCAAAGTTAAAAAGAAAATTTTCATCTCCCGCCAAAAGAGAACAAGAGCAAACAAAAAATATAAAAAATAAAAGGAGAGACTCCACACTTGGAGTCATCCAAACAAAGGGGAAAGAAAAGATGGAAACGAAAACAAAACTTCCACTTTGTCTTTGTGGCTAGGCGTTCATTACTTATTCAAGTTCAAATCCAAGATATCAAATTTAGAATCTTAGTCCTTAAATGTTCAGGTATATAAACTAACTTTTGTTGTATTTCATTAATCCTTTTTTTTTAATTTTTGGTTTAGGTTTTAATTGAGGAGAGATTATGATGTTATGAACCAAATAGTTTAATAAAATTTCTATTTAAGTCTTAACCTTGTTGTCTTAATCTAGAAGTGTTTGTTTAGAGTACTTATGCATTGAACTAGAAGTTATAATTACAGCAAATAGCTTTCAAAAAAAAAAAAAAAAAAAGCAAATAAGAAAAAAAAACTACAACAAATAGTAGTGGTCACTTAGTTGTTTACTCGTTTTTGTAAATTTTGGAGTATAAGCTAACTTTTGTTGCGTTTCATTTATCAAGTGTCGGTTGTTGTCTTGTTGACCTATAATAATTTGTAAAAGGTATTTTTGTCTAACAATTACTTTTATAGAGAGATATTTTAAAACGAAATTAAATTCAATATTCTTTAAAAGAAGAAACGATGATGATAGTACAAAGATCAACAAGATAAAACTAAATGCAGGAGAACTTTCTACCAATCCCAGACTTAGGATTCTAATCGTGGAATATAATCCTAATGTAAGAGAACAAGTATGAAGAGCATACATGTAAAAAGGTCCATGTCAACCTAGAGAACATAATTTTCCTTTTACAAAATTTAGAGAAAAATCAAGAAGTTTTAACTCTGATTGGATCGATGAATATGGCAATTCATTAGAGTATAGCATGGCTAAAGATACAGCATTTTGCTTATGTTTTATCTTTTTAAATCAAGTTGCAGGCAACAAGCAGGCGATGACTCTGTTGTTGGCTCAGGGTTCTCAAATTTGAAAAGAAGAAGAAGAAGAAGAAAGATTTCAAACTCATATTGGAGGCCCTGTTGGAAAAGTAGTATGCAGTGAAAATTTAAAATTTTTATACTAGAGTGTTTTTCAAAACACAAGTTTGACACGCTATATGCATAAATTAACAAGATCTTACTAACCTTGTTTGCCAAAGAGCTCTTGTAATCGATGAAGAGAAGGGCATTCTAGAAGAGCTTCAGCCAATTGGCCTTCTTTGCTATTCTCTATCCATGATCGGAGTGCATGTAGGCTTACGTCTCTCCTTCCAACAAATTGAGAAATATCCAAAATTAGCGTTTGTGATTTTTGAACAATACCTCATTAGGGTAGTTTTAGAGGCTCATAGAATAGAGTGATCACTCTTGATCTCTCAATTTATCTCTATAGTTGTGAAGTCTTACTCCCTTTTTATAGAGGTTGGACCTAGGGGTTAGTCCTTATTAGATAAGGCCTCAAAAATTTAAATCTAGATCAATTTCTAATAAAATTACGTAAAAACACATGAGTAGATTATCATTCGATTGGCAGGCTAAACTTACAGATAGGCCTGCTGAACTTGCTCCATCAGATTGGCTTGCCTAACTTATGATAAATGGTCCCTACAAATGTTTTATTTCCCACTTGAGATTCTTTAGATAAAGCCTTAATTTTAAGTCAAATAACCCAATAGAGAAGTTATTTGATCAAAACAACCATATCAAGGTAATCTCTAGGAAAATAAATATTTTGGATAATTCAACAAGCTTATCTTGAATTAATTTACACAAAATTAATTCAACCGATAAACAGACATGAATTATGTGATCCTATCAAATTTCAGCCAATCTGATAATTTAAAATAAGTCACCAATTTATTAGAAAAGCATGCCGTATCATTATAAGATTTATTATGAGCTAGCAAAAGGGACCTGATAGACCTATATAGTTCAAGCTCCCAATAATTATGAAACCCAATATCCCATATATGCATTTCATAATTATCAACTCTAATGCTACTCTACTAAAAGTTTGGAGCTGCACTTTCGAGCTACACAGAATTATGAAGCCCAAATACTTAAGTCTCCATGACATATCATAATGTATCATATCTCTATAGAATTATCCATAATCGGCTTAAGGATAAATTATGTCCTACATTCTCGATTATTTTTCTCTTATGTTCTATTATCTCACAATTGAAAAACTTACCATCTAAAGACAACATACCATTCGGTTACACCTATGCATCCAAATGGTTGAGTACTTTAGTTTTTTAATTACAGGATAACGCATATAAGAGGATATCAATTATTCCAAAAGAAGAGCTATAGATTCTATATCTATGAATAACAAGTCTATGCTATCAAGAGTCGTGTCTCCAACATACTAGCATGCGTACCAACAAAAATTGTAGATGTCACCCTTTGGTACACAAAAGACAGAAGACAAGACAACGGGCCCATTATTTATCTTATGATTAAGATATAACACATATGATTGTCTAAAGTGAATTGATTTGCAGAGACAGAATTATTAATCCAAATCAATTACACTTTATGTCTTAATCTGATACATTGTCACCTATGACAATGCACAAATGTTTCTATTTACGGAGTCTACCTTCGATGGCCAAGACAAACCATCTCTCATTAGGGATATAGACAACATAACAATCTTTGAATGAATAAAGTGCCTAACTTTATTCCTTCGATTGTGGATCTTATGATTTAGATCATCGCTTTTTAGAATCATGTCTTTTGCATAATCTATCCATCATATGCCTGGTTCCAGAGGCTTAAACCGATAGTCTCAGACTTTTGTTTGCTTATCATACATCCAACAAATATGAACATAAAGAAGACAACAATTTAGTATATGAATAATAAATAAACTCTTTATTGATAAAAATGTCTTCAAAAACATATTACATTTTTACTTCTTAGGGCATACATGTCTAACATGCCCTAATAGCACCCACAGCCAAGCATGAAATAAATATGAAATCTTGAAGAAATCAACATATTAAAGGAATTTTATCAAAGAAATCTAAACAATCTTAAAGTGAATATCGAGTTTGCTTGAGTGCATCAATAACTTGTATGAGGTTTTTTTTTTCCGACAAGGATTTGTATTTTGTGGTCATGATAAGTTTAAGGCTTCAAACAACCAAGATAAATTCCTTGAGCTCTTGTACCTTTTAGCTGATCATAATGATGCAATTAAGGTTGTTACATTCAATAATGGTCCTTGGAATAATAAATTAACATCACCTGATATTCAAAAAGACATTGTTAATGTCGTTGTCGCTGCAATAGTTGATGTTATTATTAGAGATATTGGCAGTCCTTTGTTTTTCGTTCTAGTTGATGAATCTCATGATATCTCAATAAAGGAGTAAATGGCCATTCTTTTGTGTTATGTAGACAAGAATGGACATAAGATATAACATTTTATAGGTATTGAACATATTTTCAGTATCACATCTATGTCACTAATGAATGCAATTGATAAAGTATTTTCAAGATATGGGTTCAGCATTTCTAGATTGAGAGGACAAGGCTCGAGAGGGTTAGTAATATTCGAGGTGAGTTTAATGGTCTAAAATTACTTATCTCGAAGGAGAATCAATGTGCTTTTTATGTTTGTTTTTGCTCGCTAACTTCAATTAGCTCTCATAGCTATATCAAAAAAGCATATTCAAATTGCATCACTATTTAGTTTGATTGCTGGTATTGTAAACATTATTGCAGCTTAACCTAAACGTTGTGATCATCTTTAAGAGAAACATATTGCCCCAATTGTTGAAGAACTCAATAATGGTGAGATATCTAGGGGTCGGGGCCTAAATCAACATATTAAGCATTTTGGTGATACACAATGGGGCTCATATTTTAGTACTTTAATTAGCTTGATTGTCATGTTCTCATCTGCAATTGATGTTCTTGAATCTATTGTAGATGAGTCATCAAGTTCTAAACAAAGGTGTCAAGCAAATTATTTATTGGAGTCGATTTAATCATTCGATTTTGTTTTTAGTCTACATGTGATGAGAACCATGTTAGAAACTACACATAAGTTGTCAAGGGCACTACCAAAAAAAGATCAAGATATTGTGAATGTCATACGTTTAGTGAAATTATGCAAACAACAATTACAGCATATGAGGAACGATGATAGGGATTCTTTTATTGATGAAGTGTCTTCTTTTTATGAAAAACATAACAGTGATATTCCTAACATGAATGATAAGTTTATGGTTCGAGGTATAACAAAACGTAACACTTAAGAAATTACAAACTCTTATCATTTTGGAGTTGATTTGTTTCACATGGTTATTGATTTGCAACTTCTTGAGTTAAATGATCATTTCACTAAGACAAATACTGAACTATTATTATGTGTAGCATGTTTATATCTAGATAACTTATTTTCTACTTTTGACAAGAAAAAATTGCTTTGCTTTGTTGAGTATTATCTCGAAGATTTTTCTACGGTACAACTCATGGCTCTTGATGATCAGCTTCAAATATATATACTGGATATGCACTCTAGTATAGAGTTTGCACGAATGAGAGATATTGGTGATCTTGCATAAAAATGGTAGAGGCAAAAAAAACACAAGCATACCCATTAGTTTATTTACTTATGACTTTGGCATTAATTCTTCTAGTTGCTCTAGCTACTGTCGAGAGAGTAATTTCTGCTATAAATATTGTGAAGGATTGACTACATAACCAAATAGGATATTAACAAATGAATGACAATTTGGTTGTATTCATTGAAAAAGATATTTTTAATGGCATTGATAATGTAGTCATTGTGGAACGCTTTCAACAATTAAAAACTTCTGCAGAAAAATTGTAATTTATTAAATTGAAGTATTGAAATGAAATATTAGGAACTTTATATTATCTTTTTATCTTTTTTATGGTTTTTATTGTACCCTTACCGAAAATATTTTTTGGCTTTACCACTGCTTCCATCACTAGAGCTTGTAGCGGCGAAAGCAACAACGATGATTCCAAGAGGTGGCAAAGGAGACTGAAATGATGACGATGATTCCTTGTAGCTCACCAAACTAGACTTAGCCGCTGATCTCCATTGGCGTCGTCAATCTCTACTAGAAGATTAGATCTTAAAGTTCATGTGAAACTTATGTGATGTTGATGTCCACCAGAAAGATGCATAGAGGATTAGATCTCGAAGGTCATGACCTAAGTGATGCAATGATAGTAGAGAGATCGCATTGTGCTCGACACCGGTGGTGTAATAGTATGGAGGACCAAATCTTGAACAGTAGAGATCTCATCATGTGGTAAGACAAGTTCCTTCGATCATCCTGACCTTTATAGATCATAACCAAGGAAGATAGCCATAGCTGAGAAAGATGACTGGAGTAGAGGAGGACCACTACGATATTTATTCAATGGTGTTCTTGTTGGAAAAATAGTACATAGCAAAACTTTATAATTTTTTATGTCAGAGTATTTTCTAAAACACAAGTTTGACACACTATATGCATAAATTAACCAGATTTTACTAACCTCTGAGGGCTGAAGAACTTCGGTAATCTGTGAAGAGAAGTAACGTTCCAAAAGAGCATCAACCAACTGGTCTTCTTTGCTATTCTTTATCCACGATCGAAGTGAGTGTGGGCACACACGTACAGCTCTTCCACCAGGTAACTCTCCTTCCAACCAATTAAGAGAACCCAAAGCAAGTGTTCGTGATTTGTGAACAAGAGCTCTTAGGGAGTTTCAGAATATCACTAGCAGAGTTTCACTCTTAATCTCTCAACTGATCTAAATAATAATGAGACTCACTCCCTTTTTATAGAGGTTGGGTCTAGGAATCAGTCCTTATCAGATAATGTCTCAAAATTCGAATTAGAATCAAATTTGGATCAATATCTGGTGAAATCTGCATGAAAATACGTGATCTTTTTATAAAGCGAGGTCTAACTGGCATGTCGAACTTGCCCCATCGACAGGCCGAACTTGAGGATCGACATGCTGAATTGTCGGTAAAAATCTCAACGAATCTTTTATTTTCCACTCGAGATTCTACAAGATAAAGTCTCAGTTTCAATTCAAATAACCTAATAGAGAAGTTATCTAATTAAAACAACTTTATCTAGATAATCTCTAGGAAAATAAATGAATTCCTAATAATTCTACAAGTTTATCTTGATTTAATTTATCCAAAATTAATTCAACTGATAAACAGACAAGAATTATCCGATCCCAATAATTCAACAAGTTTATCTTGAATTAATTTTGTCACAAAACTAATTCAACCGATAAACAGACATAATATATTTGATTCTTTCAAATTTTAACCAATCTAATAAATCTAACATAAGTCACCAATTATTAAAAAAACATGCCATATCGTTACAGGATTTTGTAAGCTAGTAAAAGAGACCAAATGGACCTATATAGTTCAAGCTCCTGATAATTATGAAACCCAATATCCCAGATATACATTCATAATGATCAACTCCAATGCCACTCCACTAAAAGCTTGGAGCTGCACTCTTGAACTATATAGAATTACAAAGCTCGTATAGCTAAGTCTCTATGACATATCATAGTGTATCATATCCCCATAAAATTATCCATAATCGGCTTAAAGACAAGTTTTGCTTTACCTTCCTGATTATTTTTATCTTACGTTCTATTATCTCACCATTGAAAAACTTACCATCCAAAGATAGTATACCATTCGGTTACACCTATGTATCTAAATGGTTGAGAGCTCTAGTTTTTCAATTATAGGATAACGCATATAAGAGGATATTACTACTCCTAAAGAGGAGCTATGGATTCTATATCTATGAATAACAGGTCTACGCTATCAATAGTCATGTCTCCAATGTACCGACATGCATACTACTATTAAAATGTGGGTGTTATCCTTTGGTACATCAAAAGACACAAGTCAAGACAACAGATCCACTATTCATCTCAAGATTAAGATACAATACAAACGATTGTCTAAAGTGAATAAATTTGCCAAGACAGAATTATTAATCCAAATCAATTCACTTTATATCCCAATCCAACACATCATCACCTATGACAACGTGTCAATGTTTATGTTCACAAAGTCTACCTCCGATGGTCAAGACAAACCATCTCTCAATAGGGATATAGAAAACATAACAATCTTTACATGAATAAAGCACCAAACTTTATTCCCTCGATTGCGGATCTTATGATTTAGACCGTCACCTTGAGGATTGTGTCTTTCGCATAATCTATCCATCATATGCCCAATTCTTAAAGATTTAGATCGACAGTCTCAGACTATTGTTTGCTTAACATATATTCAACAAATATGAACATAAAGAGGACACGATTTGGTATATAAATAATAAATGAATTTCTTTATTTATAAAAATGTCTCCAAAAATGTATTACATTTTTACTCCTTAGGGCATACACGTTTAACAGTTCTTGTGAGACGATGATGATCGATCATCGTGACCTCTGTAGATTGCAGCTGAGGAAGATGACCAGAGCAGAGAAGGATGACCCGAGCAGAGGAGAACTGCCACAAGATGTATTCATTAGCGTGTTTGTGAGATAACAGTGGTAGATGTTATAAAAAGAGAAAGAAACTTTAGGAAGAGAGAGGGAGAGACTTCCGATGGAGGAAGAGAAATTAAAAAAAAAAAAGAAATTTTGGTGGCATTTTTCTTAAAAGAAGATTTATGGTATAAATATGCATAACGGGAAAAATGTGGCACAGTGTGTAATTTCTTTAAAAAAATGTCTTTTTTTGTTTTGTATCTAAGTGCTCTACTTGGCTCTCGATTAGAACCAGTTACTGATTAGTTCTAATCAAAAAATAATATAAAACTCTAAGCATGTATAGTAAAAAGCAAAAAGTAGTTATAGCATAAAACTCTCACATGCTACAGTGTTTTTAACTAATAGGATGTTTGTGTTGGGTTTTGTTGGATTTTGTGATTCAAATACGCAGCGAAAAATAAAAATTAATTCCCACAAAACCCTCGCAGGATCCATGTAATTTGATTAGATTGATAATAAAGTCATAGAATCTTACCAGGATGACAAAAAGGCAAGATTCTGGAAGGGAGAGAGCGGGTTCACTTCGGTGACACCCTAACTCAAGCTTTTAGTAATCGAAATCGGATTCAGACGTTGTTATTTAGAGCAACTTCCTCTGCATGTATCCACACGAACAGACTCTCTCAAAAACGAATTGGTGTGCTAGCACCCTCTCTTTTTGCGTTAAAAGACTCTCTCTAATTTTTAGGGTTTTAATGTTTTTCGCCCTTTTAGAATGATAGAACACTTTCTTTTTCTTAATTCGGCTAAAAACCCTAAAGCAGATATATATATATCTGTTGACTTTGAGATAGAGTCAGATTGTAAATAGGGTAAACTGTAATTCGAATATGACTCAGATAATCTAGATAATGTCTATAATTCAAATCTGTTTCAGAAAATCTAGATAATGTTAGTAATTCGAATATGATTTAGATAATCTAGATAAT
>CAMOHE010051573.1:0-21490 GCA_946598075.1 Artocarpus hirsutus
ACATTACTCTTTATATTCGAAGGGAAGCCATCTATTGAAACCCTCGTGCTTCTTTTCTCTATTCTTTCATCATGCATTCATACGTCTCCTCTATCTCTTTGTTTCATTCCTTTCTTTCTTTCTCTATTTCTTTCATTCTCTCATCTACTATCTCTCTCTTTCACATTCTTACTCTTAGTAGCAAAATAAAGAAGGAAAAGATGAAGAAGAAGAAACATGAAGATTGAGGTTGAGAGGACTTGTGAGTAAAATGTGAAGAATGGGAGTAATATATAAAAAAGAAACATAGCCTTCTATATAAGAAACAAATCTTTTATAAAAATGGAATGCATACTCGTGGGAGAGAAAAAGAAACTAAATACAAAAGTCAATAATTCAATAGAGGAAAATATAATGATAGTATCTTGACTGTCCATGAATAGAATTCTAAATAAGTCAATCAATCATCCAATAAAGAAATAAAAGAATTAAAGATAATTTCATATTCCAATATTAGCTCCACATGCCTAATTTCAATCATTAAAATAAGAAACCTATCATGAATTCTAATTATCATTAAAAAGTCAACTATCAAAATATAATGATAATATCTTGACTAATTAGAGGCAATTTACACGTGGGATTAGAGGGTAATTAGGGGAATAATCAACAAATTAGCTCCTACTTATCATATATCAACTTTCAAAAGTAAGAAACCTTATCAATTAAATTCAATCAATCAAAAGTCAAGCATTTTATTTCCTTAAATGAGGAAATAAATCCAAAAATATACCAATCAATCAACAATTATTATCCAATTACATAAAAAGTCAACTATTCCCCCAGATGGAATAAGGAAAGAGAAGGTAATATGCCAATAAATTAAAATTAGATCGCAACAAACACACTCACATATACATAAATTACGTTAGTTATTATCTACTTTCTCAAAGTCATATACAGCCACTAAACATTGTAACTTACACATATAGTGCACATTACATTAAAAAAAAAATATAACATATAATATTACTTCCCACTTGCTATTCATACTCACACGGCAACTATATCAATTACACACACTTATATATATAATTTACATTCACATAAAAACACATATAAATTATAAAATATTAATAGTCATTTTCCACTACAATTATACAATAGTACAAAATATTGTGCACATGACATTAATATATAACATAACTTTCCTTTCTTTTATTTTTATACGAATTAACCTTATATATAGAAACATATTAATTTTTATATTACCTAAAGATAAGTATATATATAGAAATATTTATATATAGAATATAACGTTTATTTATATTTATAAACTACTTGTAAATTAACTTACAATTAACATATAAATTAACGTTTATTTATATTTAAAAAATTTATATATTTATATATATATATATAAACGTATTAATACTTATAAATTAACTTACAAGATATATATATAGCACCATTCCATGAAGTTCTATCATCCCATAAACACATGGCAATTTCATAAGTAAAAAAAAAATCCATACATAAGTGATAAAAATAAAACAAATTCATATAATCTCAACTAGACCCCTAGCTTAAAATTTAGGGTGTCACATTTAAAGCTGATGGTCTAAATCATAAGATCCGCAATTGAGGGAATAAAGTTGGATACTTTATTCACGCAAAGATTGCTATGTTGTCTATATCCCTAACAGGAGATAGCTTGTCTTGGCCATCGAAGGTGGATTTCGCAAATAGAAACATTGGTACATTGTTATCGGTGACGATGTATTAGATTAAGACATAAAGTATAATTGATTAGGATTAATAAGTCTCTCTCAGCAAATCAATTCACTTAGACAATCATATATGTTGTATCTTAATCTTGAGATGAATAGTGAGCCCATTGTCTTGACTTATGTCTTTTGATGTACTAAAGTGTGACATCTACATTTTATATTAGTACGCATACCGGTATGTTGGAGAAATAACTCTTGATAGTGTAGACTTGTTATTCATAGATATAGAATCTATACCTCCTCTTTAGGAGTTGACGATATCCTCTTATATACATTATCTTGTAATTAGAATACTAGAGCGCTCAACCATTTGGATACAAAGGTGTAACCAAATGGTAGTGTCTATGGATGGTAAGTTTTCTGATAGTGAGATAATGGATCGTAAGAGAAAAATAATCAGAAAGGTAAGACAGAATTTATCCTGAAGCCGATTATGGATATCCTACGTAGATACGATATATTATATAGTTTAAGAGTGCAACTCTAAGCTTTTAGTGGAGTAGTGTTAGAGTTGATAATTATGAAACATATATTTGAGATATTGGGTTTTATAATTATCTAGAGATTGAACTATATAGGTCTATCAGGTCCCCTTTGCTAGCTCATAATAAATCATAGAACAATACAACGTGCTTTTCCAATAAATTAGTGACTTATGTTAAATTATTAGATCAGTTGAAATTTGATAGGATTAGATAATTCATGCTTGTTAATCAGTTGAATTAATTATGTGTAAATTAATCCAAGATAAACTTGTTAAATTATCTAGAATATTTATTTTCCTAGAGATTATTTAGATATAATTGTTTTAATTAGATAACTTCTTTATTGGGTTGTTAGACTTAAAACTGAGGCTTTATCTAAAGAATCTCAGGTGGAAAATAGAAGATTCACAGGAATCATAGGAATCATTAGTTAGTTCGGCCTACCGATGGAGCAAGTTCGACAGGCCGATCTGTTAGTTCAGTATGTCGATCTAACAATAATTTGATCACGAGATTTAGACGCAATTTTATCAAATATTGATCCAGATTCAAATTTTTGAGGCGTTATTTGACAATAACCAACCTAGGGTATGACCTCTATAAATAGGAGGTGAATTCTCATAATTATTTAGATCAATTGAGAAATTAAGAGTAAGCACTCTAGTCTACGAGTCTCTAAAACTCCCCTAAGAGCTATTGTTCACAAATCACGAACGCTAGTTTTGGGTTTTTTCAATTGGTTGGAAGGAAAGTCACTAGGGAAGAGCTGTACGAGGTGTGCCCTCACACATACCAATCATGGATAAAGAATAGCAAAGAAGACTAAGTGGTTGAGGCTCTTTTGGAATGCCTTTCCCTTCACAGATTGTAAGAGCTCTTCAACATTCAATAGTTAATAAGATTTGGTTAATTTATGCATATAGCGTGTCAAACTTGTGTTTTGAAAAATACTCTGATTAAAAATTTTTAAACTTCCTTTGCATACTTTTTTTCCAACATTCTAATGGTGAGATGATGGAACATGAGATAAATATAATATGAAAGGTAAAATAGAATTTATCCTTAAGCTGATTATAGATATCTTATGGGATACTGCACATGATGATATGACGTGGAAAAAAGACTTATTAGAGTTTCATAATTTATATATGGTTCGAGCGTGCAGCTTTAAGCTTTTAGTAGTATAGCTTTAGAGTTGATAATTATAAAATACAGACGTCAAAAATATGTTATTTTATAATTGTAGCAGCTTGATTTATATATGTTCATCGGCTCCCTTTTGCTAGCTTACATCATTATCTGTAACGATACGATTTGTTTTCCTATAAATTGGTAACTTATATTAATTATTAGATTTGCTTAAATTCAGTTGATTGGATTTAATAATTCATGTTAGTTTATTGATCGAATTAATTTTGTAAATTAATTCAAAATAAACATATTGAGTTATTTGAATATATTTTATTTTATATGAGATTCTCTGTGTATGATTGTTTCAATCAGAAAACTTTTGTAGTGGGTTATTTGAATTAAACTGAGGCTCTTTTGAAGATAATCTAGTCAAATAAAGTGATAATTATCTAATCAAATCAAATCATGTAACTAGAAGGTCACCGGGAGCTAAAATCTCATGACAATGTGTTAGCCATGACGCCGTAGTTGATTGCCCCTAGTGTCAAGCAATCAAACGTCCCTACCAAATTAACAAAATACACTTTATGTGTTTTTGCTGCAAGATTTGTTTCTAACTTTAATTTTGAAGCCCAATCTGATAAGAATAAGTGCCCTACCAATCACTATATATAGGAAACGTGTTCCTAGAGTCATTAAGATCACTTGAGAGATTTAGAGAGTTTTTTAAACTAAGAGACTTCGTAACTCCCATAGAATTATTGTCCAACATCTAGATCCTTAATTCTTGGTTCATTCTTGTGGTTGGAAGGGACGTTACCTAAAGAAAGGCTAAATGACATGTGCCTACTTACATTCTGATCATGGAAAAGGGAATAACAAAGAAGATCAGTTGGTTGAGACTCTTCCGATAGCAATTCTTGTGTATTAGTTTTGTTGATTTTGTCTCAATCAGATCACAATTTCTAGTCTACAAGAGGTGCGAAGATCTATTATTAATTCATTGTATATACCATGCCTAACTCATTTATGGAAAAAGGTTTTGATTAAAAATTTTAAAATTCTGCCACGTATTCATTTTCCAATAATTGTTATTAGAGCCATGGTTTTACAGAGTTTGTAATCATGTTATATATATAAATTATGTGATCTTAATCTCTACTATGCTTAAATTGAAATTTTTTTTAAAGAGTTTACACTCTAGGGTTTCTATATATTATTATGTTGCCATGAAATTATATGATGAATTGTATTAACTAAATACTGTTAATTAAATTTATATTTTATTTATTATTTTTAATTAATTAATTTTGTCGATCATGGTTCTTTAGATGTTAGAATGTGCATTTAGGTTTTTCATATAATAAAATGGCGATTTGTTTTCACCATCTATGGTTTGTTATTTTATTTTATAAAAATTTTGAAAGCTAGATACAGTATAAGTTTTAATTGTAAACTTCTATCAAAATATTGATGACAGATCTAGAAGATGAAGATGATCATGGGTTAAGGTGTTTTCTATGTCTATAAAATTTTCGTAAGTTTTTTATATTGTTATTAAAAATAAAAATTTCAAAAAATAGTTGAAAACTAGATCTTGGATTTGGTCTACGATAGAGTAGTTGACCACTTTATACAGGGCATGGTCGACCAGCCACGATTGAGGAGCCGTCCTATTGGATAGAGCCAATTGACTGGCCTTATGATGGATGGTCAACCGCCAGACCTCATAAATTGTTTTTTTATTGTTTTTGGTGTTTTTCCTTTAAATGAGACAATTTTAAGAAAAAAAATGGAAATTTTATAATAACTAGAGAATCAAATTTTGATCTATATGAGATTAAAATTAAAGCCGACACCAGATAAAGAAAGATACAAGGGGAAAATACAAGATAAAGAATTGATATATGTTTCGATTGAATTTTATAATCTTTATTTTCTTTTCACAAGGATGGAACTATAATATTATGATTATTTATCATATTGCTTGTAGCTTTGCAAATTGCAATGCTTGTTTGCTTTACAATATGCTTTGACATGTATTGTGATAACATGTCATGTATAATAGGGAATGTCGCTCATTAAAAACTATTCATGTATGTTTTAACATAAAACTTTATTTTTTTTTAAATATTAAGTATGAGAAGGTTTTCGAAGAGAGAACCTAAGGCCTCCATCGTTGGTCTTAGGTAACACAAATGATGGTTTCGATTCTTAGGAAGGGATGCATTATGTACTAGGTTGGATCTCTAAAAGAATAATTTGTTTGAGCATGTTTTATCATTGTTCACCCTTAGATGATAATTATAAACCATAGATCAACTAATTGAAACGATGATTAGACAGTCAAAATTAATTTTATTATTAACCTCCCCTAAAGAGCTCTTTTAAAAAAATTAATGATCAAAGATAACGATTATAAGTATATGTTAGACCAAGACAAGTCTTAGATGGTATATAATAATTGAATAGGATTCATGTTTCTAATTAATTTAGCAAATCTTTCTTAGGCGGGTTGTTGAATTCTGAGTTAAGAATTAGCATTGTAAGGTTGTGAATTTTTCAAGGTTTTGACACATAAACACTTTATATGTTTGCTTATATGTTTGTATTATCTTACTAAATAATTATTGCATGTTGCTTATATTAAATATATAAATATTTACTGTAGATCAAAAATGTCTAAAAACGCATTATCATTAATAATTGACAACAATACATTAAATGGCGACAACTATAACAATTGGAAAAAGAACCTGAATATTGTCTTATCTTTTGAGAAACTAAAATTTGTGCTAACCATCCATTGTCCTCCTACACTTAGCAGCAAATCCACTAATGAGAAAATCCAAGCATATGATAGCTAAAAGGATGCTAACGATCAAGCTCGCTACTACATTATGGCTAGCATAAATAATATGCTTCAGGCTCAACATAAAGATTATGAAACTGCTCGATAGATCATGGACAATCTTAAGGACATGTTTAAAGGCCAAGCCTTAATAATGAGGCAAGGCAAACTTCAAAAGCTTCTCAACTACAAAGAGAAACTGAGGACATCTATGAAGGAACACATGATGTTAGTCATGAGCTACTTCGCTAAGGCTCAAACCCATGGAGCAAACATAGATACTGAGTCACAAATGACTATGAATTTTGAGACTTTTGCTAAGGAGTTCATCTTATTTAGAGCTTTATACAATTTGAGTAATAGATAAGATGTGACCTTAATTGAGTTGATGAAGTAGTTACAGGAGTTCAAAAACTTGATCAAAGACACACTAGCAGGTGAAGAGGCAAACATGGCGATTGCATCCAGTTCTATCCCAACTCTGAGAATAGAAATAAGCAAAAAGCCAAGAACGAGTGATCTTCTATTCCACCAATCAAGGACAAGAAGAAGAAGAAGAAGAAGAGAAACTTGAAAAAGCTTAAGTGCTTTTTTAACGGGAAGGTTGAGCATATGAAGAAGAATTACAAGACTTCCTAGCTGAAGGAGATGAGTGTGAACTTTTGGCCACTAAAACATGTTTAGTGGAAGAATTAAACGACACTTGGGTAATAGATGCTAGAGCCACTAATCATGTTTGTATTTCTCTGTAGGAGTTTACGGAAATAAGAAGTCTATTGAATGAGCACTTCACATTACGAATAGGTGATGGGACCTTAGTATTGGCTGAAGCAATAGGAGATGTCCATCTTTATTTTGATAGTTATAGGAGTTACTTTTGAGAAATTATTTTTATATTCCTAAACTTAAAAGGATTTAATTTCTATTGCTTGTTTATTTGATGATTTTATTTAGTTTTTTTAATAATAAAGTGAAAATTTGTAAAAACAAATCTTTTATCTATAGTGGATGGATGCAAAACAATTTATATTTTGTCAAACCTAAGATGAACTCATTGCGAAAGACTTAGATTAATGATAACTCTAAAAGGCTTAAAATTTCTCACTGTGATAAGACTTATCATTGACACTTGCAATTAAGTTTTATTAGCCTAAATAAGATTCAATGATTAGTAAGGGATAGACTTTTAAACTATTTAGAAGTGAAATCTATACCATAATGTGAATCTTGTTTGGAGGACAAAATAACAAAAAACCATTCAAGTGTAAGGCAATTGAGCCGAAGGGATTTAAAAACTTTTGTATAGTGATATTTGTGGTCTCTTGAACATTAAGGCATAAGGAGGGTACCAGTATTTTTTTTTCACTTTAATTGATGATTACTCAAGATATGGGTATGTTTATCTTATGCATCATAAGAGCGAAGCTTTTGACAAGTTCAAGGAGTTTCCTGCAAAAGCAGAGAAGCAATTAGGTAAACCCATAAAGGTATTTCAATCCAATCGAGATAGAGGACACCTTTTTGATAAGTTTTTAGGACACTTAATAGAGAATAAGATTTTATCTCATTTGACTATGCCTAGTACTCTACAATAGAATGAAGTGGCTGAGAGAAGAAATAGGACCTTATTAGACATAGTTAAGTCTATGATGAGTTATTCAACATTGACATTATCATTCTAGGGATATGCCCTATGAACCGCATGTTATCTTTTGAGCAATATACCTTCAAAATCGGTTCCTAAAATTACTCATGATTTATGGATGGGTAATAAGACATCCTTAAATCGTATTTGTATATAGGATATTATGCTCATATCATAGATAAGGAAGAAAACAAGTTGGAAGTATGTTTAGAAGTTTGTGTGTTGTGGGATATACAAGAGGGATAAAAGGTGGTTATTTCTATAACCCAAAAGAAAATAAAGTTGCAATTTCAACAAATACAACATTCCTTGAAGAAAGTTACATAAATGACTTTAAGCCTTGTAGTACAGTGGTACTCGACAAAATGGTGAGCGATACGATCACTCTGGTGGTTCTAGTGGAAATCGATCCAATCAACATGGAAAAACCAATTGAACAACATTCTGAGAGTTTCGGCATAATAGGAGGATCATGCATCAAACGAGATGTATATGTTTAATGGTGAAGCCTACTCGACTAAACCGATTGAACATGACAAAGATCCTTACACCTACAAAAAGGCTATAGAAGATGCTAATGCAAAACTCTAAACACAAGCTATAAACATTAAGATAAAGTTTATGAAGACTAATAGATTTTGGGGGCTTGTAGATCTTTTCAAAGGATTAAAACCCATAGAGTGTAAGTGGGTCTATAAGAGAAAGAGAGGTGCATATAGGAAAGTTGAAAACTATAAGGCTAAACTAGTAGCAAAGGGATCCACGCAAAAGAAATGAATTGATTAGGAGGGAACCTTTTCACCTGTAGCCATGTTTAAATCTATTCGCGTTCTCTTGTCCATTATTGTTGCTCTTGATTATGAGATTTGAAAAATAAATGTCAAGACGGCATTCTTGAATGGCCATTTTGATGAAACCATATATATGGTACGGCCATACGGGTTCAAAGCTAAGGGTTAAGAGAATTAGGTTTGCAAGTTGCTACACTCTATTTATGGATTTAAGAAAGCTTCTCGTTCTTAGAACATAAGATTTGACTATGTGGTCAAGACGTATAAGTTAGAACAGAATGTAAATGAACCTTATCTTTATAAACACATTGAGGATAGGAAAGTGGTTTTTCTACTCCTCTATGTAAATGACATTCTGCTTATTGGTAATGACATAAAGGCATTGTTTTCGGTCAAAGTTTGGTTCACTAAGCAGTTTAACATGAAAGACTTGGGTGAGGCTAATTATGTTTTAAGAATCCAAATTTTTTAAGATAGGAAAAACAAAATGATAGCTCTATCTCAAGTTTCATACATAGATAAGATTCTTGAGAAGTTTGTAATGCAAAATTCTAAGAAAGGCGAGCAATCATCTAGGTCTAAAATTACTCTTTCTAAGAGGGACAATCAATGGACTGATGGGGAAAAAGAATAATGAAAATGGTGCCTCATGCTTTGATAGTAGGTAGTCTCATATGTGCTATGCTTTACACACGACTTGCCACGGTAAAGATAATGAGTCAATTTCAGTGGATCCAAAACCGAACCATTGGGTTGTGGTCAAACATATATTCAAGTACTTGGGAATGACTAGAAGTTATATGCTAATGTATTTTGGTGAAGATCTAACACCTTTTATATACACTTATTTGGATTTTTAATCCTATTTGGATTCGAAAAGATTGACTTCTAGGTCTGTGTTTACTCTAAGAGAAGGCAACATTGCTTGGAGAAGTGTCAAGCAATTATGCACTGTTGATTCAATGATGGAGGTCAAGTATATGGCTATCAGTGATGCTTCGAAAGAAGCAGTGTGGCTTGCAAATTTCTTGAGGATCTTAAGGTAGTTCCTGGTATGGATAAGCCGATAATAATGTATAGTGATGATGGTAGCTAATATCAAGGAGTCAAGATATCACAAAATGAGTGATCACATAGATCAAAAATATCATGTGATAAGAGACTTCATTGAGGATATGCATGTCGTAATATACAAGATTGCATCTAAGGACAATATAGCTAATCCTTTTAAGAAGACACTACCTACGAGGACCTTTGAGAAGTACATAAAGGCTATAGGGATGTGAAACTTGTCACATTTACTCACTTAGGGTAAGTGAGAGATTGTTAGACTAAGTGTCCTAAGGATTAAATGATGTAATTGTTTTTGAGACATTTAATCGATAGAATTATTATTTATGTATCAATATTTTCCTCTTTATGTTCATTTATGTTGAATGTATATTAAGTAAACAAAAGTCTAAGGCTATCAATCTAAACCTTTAGGATCATACATATGATGGACATATTATACAAAAGACATAAATCTTAAGGTGATCGTTTAAATATAAAAGATCAACAAACGAGGGAATAAAGTTGGGCACTTTATTCATATTAAGATTGTTATGTTGTCTGCATCCCCAAAAAGAGATGACTTGTCTTAGTTATCAAAATGGGACTCCACAAGTAGAGACATTGGTATATTGTTATTAGTGATGTTATGTTAGATCGGGACTAAAGATAAATTGATTTGATTAATAATTCCATTTTAATAAATCAATTCATTTTAGACAATCATATGTGTTACATCTTAATCTTGAAAATGAATTAATGGGTCCGTATTCTTGTGTTTTTTAAGTACCAAAAGGTGACATCCTAAATTAATTAAAAGTATGTATACTGGAATGTTGGAGACATGACTCTTGAATAATGTACACTCATTATTCATAGATATGGAATCTATAACTCTTTTATAGAGTTAATGATTTTCTCTTATAGGTATTATCTGGTAATTAAAACTAGGACACTTAACTATTTGGATACATATGTGTAACTGAATGGTATACTATTTGTATTGGTTATGGATAGTAATTATTCTAATTGTGAAATAGTGGAACATCAGATAAATATAATTTGAAAAGTAAAGCAAAATTTATCCTTAAACTGATTATGGATATCCTATAGGGATGTTGCACATGATGATATATCATAGACAAAAAACTTATTAGAGTTTCGTAATTCATTTATAGTTCGAAAGTGGAGCTCTAAGCTTTTAGTGAAATAGCTTTAAAGTTGATAATTATAAAATATACATATTAGGGATATGTTATTTTATAATTATAGTAGCTTGATTTGTATATGTCCATCGAGTCCCTTTTGCTAGCTTACATTATTATCTGTCAAATATGACATGTTTTTATTGCAAATTGATAACTTATGTTAATTCTTAAATTGGCTTAAATTCAGTTGATTGAATTTAGTAATTCATGTTAGTTTAATGGCTAAATTAATTCAAAATAAACTTGTTAAATTATTTGAATATATTTTATTTGATATGGGATTATTTGTGTATGATTATTTTAATCAGATAATTTTTATATTAGGTTATTTGACTGAGGTTTTATGAAAGCTACTCGGGTCAAATAAAGTAGTAATTATCCAGTTGAATCAAATCAGGTGATTAGAAAGCCAAGCAAGAACTAAAATCACGTGATAGTGTGTCAGTCACGACACCACTGTCAATAGCCCCTAGTGTAGGGCGGTCGACCTATGCTGCCAAATTAGCAAAACACATATTACATGTTTTTGCTACGAGGTTTGATTCTAACTTGAATTTGAAGCCTGATCTGATAAGAATAAATGCTCTACTAACCACTCTATATAGGAAATGTGTTCCTATAGCCATTTAGATTACTTGAGAGATTTAGAGAGAGTTTGCTAGAGTGAAAAACTCTATGACTCCCATAGAATTATTATTCAGCATTTAGAATCTTAATTCTTGGTTTTCTCTTGTGTTGAAAGGAGACGTTATCTGAAGGAAGGTTGAATGACATGTGCCTGCATTCTGATCATGGAAAAGAGAATAGTAAAGAAGACCAATTAGTTGAGACTTTTTTGGTGGCAATTCTTGCGTAGTAGTTTTGTTGATTTTGTTTCAGTCAAACGTACGACTTTTGGTCTTCAAGTGGTATAAAGATCTATTATTAATTTATTGTATATAGCCTGTTTAACTCATTTATGAAAAAAAGTTTAATTAAAAATTTTAAAATTTTGCTATATATTTGTTTTCTAAAATCAACGAGGTGGTTCGGTTCACTTCTTGCGATTAGTTAAGCTTCTCATACGTATTATGGCGGCCGAAAGTTCTCAAGAACATCAATATGTTCCCGGTTTGTACCGCAAGGATCTTGTGAATAGCATGGACCATTTGCCCAAGGCTAAGCCTTTGATAAATTGAACCTAGTGTTTTTAGTAGTGAGGTTCCACTTCTTTGTATTGAATGGAGGAAACGGACCTTGAGGAAGTTAGTGGCTATTGGTCAGTTTTAATCCTGTTAGATGCTTAATTGGTTGCGTCCATATATTGGACTTGAAAGCCAAATTGAGCCGTCCATTTGTTAAAATCAAATTGACCAGTTTGAGTGACAACAGATTCTGTTTAAAACTGCACTTAGTAGGAGCACATTGCCGTTTTGGCATAGTATTGGTAAGCTTTTTAGGTTCGATATCCCATCGGATATATTCTCGCAACTAAAACAAGTTATTTTGGTTAATTACCAACCACATCGTAGCTTCAACGTGATACGTCACACCTGTTACCTTTGTCGTTGTGTATTTTGTTTAGTTTTTTTTTTCTTTTTTTCTTTTTTTTTAGGCCGCCTATGACATTGCTGATGCCGGCTAGGAAAGAGAGAAAGAGAGAAGAAAGAAAAAAGAAAAAAAAAAAAAAAAGTCTGCCAGGACAATTTTTTTATGTCCTACTAGAAGCATGCAAAACATGCCGTCGAGAGATATTAAAAATATCTTAAAAAGATACGTGACATTTCTTGATAGAGCACGAAAAAAAGTCTTAGAAAGACACCAAAAAATATCTTAAAAGATTATACAATATGTCTTTAAAAACATAAAAAATGTCCTCAAAAAACATACAAATATATCTCAATGGGACACATCTTATATTTGTGAAATAAAACTTTTAACATTTTATAATATAAATAAAAATTAAGTTTTAAAAAGTGAATAGCTCTAATTTTTATTCCATCGATAGTTTGGGTCATTTTCCACTCGGGAAAAAAAAAGGGCCAACATGAAACTTCACAATAAGAAGGGCAAACACGTAATCTCATAACCGCACTATAAAAACCTCAGAATTCTAGGGTTTTAATCTCGTCTGCAACCCCCGAAACAACATTTTACTGAACCAAAATTTGATTAGCCGTTGCTCTTATTGTCCTTCATTTCTCAGTCTCATCGGAGGCCAAGATCTCCGCCATAAGATCCGATCACTAGACATGGTAGGAGGATTCGAAGTCGGAGCCGTCCCTTTCAACCCAGACGGCTGGGGCCCACCGGAATCCACAGTCTCCACCGCCGCCGCCTCCAACCTCCCCCTCAACGTCCCGTTCGCCCCCTTCTCCCGCTCCGACAAGCTGGGCCGCATCGCCGATTTCACGCGCAACTTCAACAACCCGTCCCGCGCCAAGAACACTTCCGATTCCGTCTTCGACTTCTCCAACGACGACTCTTTTCCGGCCTCCGGCGAGAACGACTCCTCCTTCCGCCTCGTCGACGGCAAGCCCCCTCCTCGCCCCAAGTTTGGCCCCAAGTGGCGGTTCCAGCAGCAGCGTCAGCTCCCCCAGCGCCGTGACGAGGAGGTCGAGGCCCGCAAGCGCGAGGCCGAGAAGGAGCGCGCCCGCCGCGACCGCCTCTACCACCTCAACCGCTCCAACGCCAACGCTCCCCGCCGCGAGGCCGCCGTTTTCAAATCCTCGGTGGATATTCAGCCAGAATGGAATATGCTCGACCAGATCCCCTTCTCCACCTTCTCCAAGCTCTCCTTCTCCGTCCCCGAGCCCGAAGACCTCCTCCTCTGCGGCGGTCTCGAGTTCTATGATCGCGCCTTCGATCGCATCACGCCGAAGAACGAGCGCCGCCTGGAGCGGTTCAAGAACCGCAATTTCTTCAAGGTTACCACCACTGATGATCCCGTCATCCGACGCCTCGCCAACGAGGACAAGGCCACTGTTTTCGCCACCGATACGATCCTCTCCAGTCTCATGTGCGCGCCTAGGTCGGTTTACTCTTGGGACATTGTTATCCAGCGTGTCGGAAACAAGCTTTTCTTCGACAAGCGGGATGGTTCGCAGCTTGATTTGCTCTCTGTCCACGAGACCTCTCAGGAGCCTTTGCCAGAAGCCAAGGACGACATCAATTCTGCGTATTCACTCTCTGTTGAGGCTGCTTATATCAACCAGAATTTCTCCCAGCAGGTGCTGATCAGGGACGGGAACAAGGTGACCTTCGATGAGCCGAATCCGTTTGCTAACGAGGGTGAAGAGGTTGCCTCGGTTGCGTACCGGTACAGGCGGTGGAAGCTTGACGACGACATGCATCTTGTGGCCCGTTGCGAGGTTCAGAGTATTGTGGAGGTCAACAAGCAGAGATCTTTCTTGACTTTGAACGCTCTAAACGAGTTTGATCCCAAGTATTCGGGTGTCGATTGGAGGCAGAAGCTGGAGACTCAGAGAGGAGCGGTGTTGGCGACCGAGCTCAAGAACAACGCAAACAAATTGGCTAAATGGACCGCTCAGGCCCTTCTGTCTGGTGCGGATTTGATGAAGCTGGGATATGTATCTAGGGTCCATCCTCGGGATCACTTCAACCATGTGATCTTGGCTGTGGTTGGATATAAGCCGAGGGATTTCGCTGCGCAAATTAACCTTAACACCTCGAATATGTGGGGGATTGTCAAGTCCATTGTGGACTTGTGCATGAAATTGAATGAGGGCAAGTACGTTCTTGTGAAGGATCCGTCCAAGCCCCAAGTTAGGATCTACGAAGTGCCTGCAGATGCATTCGAGAACGATTACGTCGAGGAGCCGTTGCCGGAGGAGGAACAAGTGCAGCCGCCGTCAGAGAGTGCTGAGGGTGAAGCAAATGCTGCTTCGAATGTTGTGGAAGATAGGCAGATTGATGATGAAGCTTGATGGGGTAGTTTCTTTACTTCCAACTTTTCTGCTTTATGTTTCTGTTTTTACTTTCCATAAGCATTGTGCTTTGAATCACACTGTTACGATTTGTGGGTCTAAGTTATATGTTGATTTTTCTTTTCTTTTCTTTTCTTTTTTTGGTTGATTGCTTGGCATACTCATGAAATTTGACTTCTTCTTTATAATCAACGTAATTTCACGGGAAAGATACGGAGAAAACTAAACTTATTTTGATTAGAGTTTGTTCATAAATACATTCGGATATATTTGATGGATTATGTTAAATTTGTTGAAGAACTTTGCCCTTTATGCGTTTTGCGGACAACACTCTCTTAAGTTGTTATCAAGAATTGATTAAAGCAGCATGTTACGTATAACAGAGGAGTGCTATCTTATCAAATATACTTCATGTTTGTATATTCTCTTTTTTTGTGTGGAACACTGCCTTTCCATCTTAATGTTTATTGCTGCTGGTGTCAGACGTATACATTTTGGATGAACCGTCTATGTTTTGGCTTGTTTGGAACTTATTTTGGTATTTTAATAGTGATTGTTATTAGTTTGATCGAGTTTTATGTTGTTTGTTGTTTTGAATTCAAGTTGTCCAGACTTCAGAGAGCAAATACCTGTTTATGGATACGACAATTGCAATAATAGAAGAGCAAATCTACAAGAGCAAACTGTTATGGAATGGAGTCTGATTGAGCGTATATGGCTTGCTATTCTTAATCTTTTTGATAGGTAGATACACTGAAGGAGCCAAACTTTTTTTCTTCTTATTATTTTTTATTGCCTTTTTCAGTTTTTGTGCCCCCTTTGTTAATGAGTTCCGACCAACACAAACTGAATTGTTTTTTGTTTCTATTTTTACTTGTTTGTTCTGTTCTTTAAAAAAAAAAAAAAAAAAAAAAAAGGAAACCTTGATTACGGAGGTTTAGTGTTGGAATGGAAGATTTTTCCCCATTCTTCGGCTGGGATGTTAATAAGTGTGTTTATATATACAGTTAAAACCAAAAATTTAAACGAATTTACTGTAGCACAATAAGGGTTTTACACTGTAGCGTACTTTTATTTTACATTGTAGCACGTGAAATCTTTACACTGTAGGAGTTGGAATTGTATAGTTGAAATAATGTTGCAAACAAAGCCATACCTGTCTAATTTAACAACTGATGTTTGTTTGCTTGCTTGCTTTACTTAAGTTCTCTGAGGTTTAGATGAGTGCTGGATTTTGGGTTCTGTTTGAGTTGCGGTGAGTTTGAGATCATGTCACTATTAATTATAAATATATACTGGTAGTTTTGTCTTTCAATCTGAGCTGAGTAATCCAGTTTGAAAAAGTGACCTCCAAAAGCTACAAAAAACCTTATTAAAACCAATCTGTCATGTTTCGTTTCTAACCTTTGAATGTTCGTATGTATATCATTTGCGCATGAAACGAATCTGATTGTGTTCGAATTTTCTGTTTTGCGCAACTAATCACTCTCGAGGCCACTCATGGTATGCCATAATTCTCAGTGTTAGATTTATGAGGCATGTCCTAATTTGGTCTTTAGCGTCCATTGACGTATTAGATCGAAAATAGAAGAAACATACAAAGGACTGAAAAACTAAAGGCCTCATTTTCCCCGCGCCTATGAACTCCATAAGGTTGTAATTTGATAATCGTATGCATCATTCCATCCTCTTCCTTAAATAGTGTGATTGTAGCATACAAGAAAGGAAAATAATTGAAAATGATATGGTTGTAATAATTTTCCTTTTTATTCCCCGTTGGGGAAGTAACAAACAAGTTAATCCTCACTTTATCGCATTCTTTAGTCTCTCATTCACAAAATTTTCGGTTTTACGAACACTAAAGATATTTATCTCAAAAAGGGGGCTTCAAAATGCATGATGTAGTCATTTTGTTTGGCAAATAATGCGATAGTTTATATATATATATATATATATATATATTGTTCCCTCACCCTTATTAAAATATCCAATCTCTTAACAAATGTTCCATTTTCAGTACATTAATACTATCAAATAGTCTTGCATGATGTTTGGAAAACTTGTGCCGTAGGAACTGTTCTTTTCCACTAACGATAAGAACTGCTGTTGTTTTAGTGATCGTAAAAAAAGTATATAATTGTTTCTTATCATAAATTAAATCGTTGAAAAAAGTACATAATTGTTTTTTTATCGTAAATTAGAGAATTGAAAAAATTAATTCAATTGTTCAAGGAGCAGTTCTAATCGGTAATAAAAAGGAACAAATTCCATCATAAAAATTCCGTAATGTTTAGTGTTGTGATGTGTGAACTTCATTATATCGACAGATGTTTTGTGGGTAATTTGGATCGACGTATTAGGAAGTAAATTAGATGGTGTCTACTTTTTTTTTACCATTATTGTTATTTTTATGTACTATCATTTTTCTTTATTTACATCATTAAAATACTTTTAAATAAAACATGTTTGCCTAACTCTAACTCAAAATACTTGTCATCAATTATATCCTTATACATTTTTAAAAATATAGTGTTTCAAATTTTCTCATAAAGACAAGTAAAGGTAGCTTAGTTGGTTATAAGTCATTCCACTTCAACCATAGATTGAGGGTTTGAGTCACGCTTAGCCCTACTCAAAAGTAAATGGCATAACATTTGACCCTGTATTAGATGATAAAAATATGGACCCAATTCAAATTTGAATAGCTAATTGAAACCATCTAATTTGGAATTTTATGACCCTTCATTTTGCCTAATTTGAACTCGTTTTGTACAATAAAAACCTATTCTCATTTTTTTTTTTCATTTGCTTATCTTGTAGTTTATTCCATGTTCAACTTTACGCTTTAATTGCATATTGAAACATCAGTTCAGATTGTAATTTAAGCCATACTTTTCAAATTTTACAATTTTAATACAAAAAAGATTCAAATCGTCTTAATTTGTTCTCATAAACCAAAGTATGTTTAATGCACAACTTTTTCCCAACTTACATCGATCAGACCCGCACAACACAAACATGACCCCCCCAATCCTAATGGCTCAGGCTGACACTAAGAATTTGTTTGACATAGTACTCCCAAATTTCAAACTTTAGACTCTTGTTCTCTATCACCGTTTGTCTCCTTTTGTTTTTATTCTAGATCCTACACATGAACACTGTTCCTTTCTTGACTTTTTCCACAATCTAATCGTCTTTTAGCATAATCATGCCTTTTACAATGGTGCCTTTTCCAATCAAACTCACCACAACCTCCACAAACCATTAATTTGTACAAAGAAATTGGAAAACATATTGCCACCAAGTTCTAAGGACTTGACAACCTTTTACCACTATTAAACCAAGGATTCAACATACTTAAAATGATGATAAGGAATGAAAAATCTAGATTCATAGGATTCTCTATAGATTTATACAATGTAAGCCTAGAAAATGAATAAGAAAGCACAAAGATTTAATGCAAGTTTGGCTCAGAGCTTGAAAAACACTCTCAAAAAGATATATAAGCAATTTAATCTTTATAGTAGGGTAGATACCCCACTGGGTTTTCTAAGTTCTAAAGCCTTTAAAATTACCTTAAACAAGTCAACATGCAGAAGAAAACCCATGAAAAGACTTGATAGACTTAATTTGCAACTGTTAGAAAACTAGCTGCTATAGTAAATTGGTTGTCTCAGCCACTCAAACATCTTTTTTTTGTCATAACTCACTTGGTTTTTATTTGAAGTTGATGAATTTTAAAGCGTTGAGAAGCAAGAAGACTTTGCTATCTTAAAATGAGATTCAACTAACATTTGAAAGCCTATAGACAAATCAAAGTTCATCAATACTTCAAAAGCTTTGATATGCACATTAAGTTTAAAGTTTTCAATGTTTGAAACAAACCTTTTGCTATTAGAATTAATCATAAATTATTTATCTTGGGATCATAAATAACTTATTATAAATCTTAAAAAGACAAGGAAATGATCAAAATTATTTTAGCATAGTTTAAATTATACGGATTTTAAGAACTCAATTGATAAAATACTTTGAAAAGGCTTTTGGTATAACTCTTTTTGAGCCAAGTATTTGAATCAAGATTATGCAATGTTCAATTTATAGGTATAAAGATTAAGTAGAAGAATTAACTTGTAGAATATCAAGTTTTGTGCATTTTATCTTCATTCTTCAAATTAAGCTATTGAATTGTTGAATTTTCAAATTTTAATTTTTGCTCACTCGATTTTCATCTTCATATTTCAAATTTTAAGAGTTTCATCTAATCCTTCCTATCTATATAAAGGTTCTAGAAATTCTTTTGATAAAGTCGAAGCTTCTCACTCAATAAAATTGATCAGAAATACTCAATTAAGAGTCCTTTATCGTCAAAATAATAATTGTTTAATTTATTAAAGCTTAGTTGAGTGATTGTTCTTTTATGAGATTCTCACTAATGACTTGTTTCACGAGACACTTGTAAAATTACATAAATTGATAGGAAGTTTGTGAGCATTGGTTCAAACCAATTTTGGTTAAAGTTATTGTAACATGTGAGAGCTTTATTTTGTAGGTTACTTTTTTAGGGGATTTTTATAAATGCCATCTTTTCAGACTTAATTTTTATAGGTGCCATACATGTCTATGTGTGACATAACTTAACATGTAATATAAATGATAATGTGGTGTTTTTATAAGTATGGCATGAATAAATATAACTTTTAAAATTGTGACATAACATGTAATTTTCTCTATTTTTCCTTGACATCGTAGCATGTAAAAGCTTTATAATGTAGCAACCAAAAGTTTCGGTTTTAACTCATATTGCTAAACACCACCTAAAAAATGACGAGTCTATGATGGAGAATACAGTTACTCTCCACCAATGGAGAACAAATTTAGGCTATTGGATTTTAATCATATGATTAAAAAAAACAAAGGAGCACTAAACAAAAAAAGGCTTCCCACATATGATTCTATTCTAATTCACAACCAAAAACTAGAAATAAAAAATATATGTAAGAAAGAAAAGAGAAGGAAGATCTGCCATTGGAGTTAATTGTTGTTGACCTCTGATTGCGACAATTGGAGGCAATCCATTCTTGGGCCGAGACTAAGAGGATTGGCATGACAAGGAAATCTGATTCACGGAGGCAGTGTCGAGAGGATTTGGTTCATGGTGGGGAGGGCCCCCACGATGGTGGGCTCGTAGTGGAGGGCCCCCATGAGTGAATCACAACCTTCCTTTGTTGAATGTCACGAACTCCCTCGCGAGCGTCCTTTGCCAACTATCGACCAAAATGGCGATCCATCCTTGGAAACCATTGTGTCCTTTGTCAGATTCTATTGAAGGAGGCTGGGGCGGTGTTCGGTCTTAAAAAGTGCAATCCGATATAATCTCAAGTATAAGGTTATCTAAGTAATAAAACTTGGTGAATCGGAGATCGAACCCACAAGGAAAGACTATTGCTTATGTCTAGTGTATTTGTTATACTAACTATTTATTTATTTTAAAGCTGAAAAATATGAGGATTAATATTTATTATTTACAAAATATTTACAATATTTACACATTTCTACAGCATTTTTTCATTTTCAAAATTTCGTTATTTTGGAACTTTAACAACAAAAAATATAGCTTAAATTAAAATAAAATTTCAACAATAAGTGCAATTAATTCAAAATAACATTAATAATAAAAATGTTGATAGCAAAAGATTAAAAGAGATTTCATAGTAATTAAAATAATGGTAAGGTCCAAAGGTTCCATTCTAGCAATTAACTTAAATATATTTTAGTTTTTCTAATTATTTATTAATTGGTATAAGGATACATTACGTTGGAAAAACTAGTACGCAATAGAATTTTAAAAAATTTTAAATTAGAGTATTTTTCAAAACACAAGTTTGACATACTATATACATAAATTAATCAGATCTTACTAACCTTTATATGATAAAGAGCTCCTACAATCTATAAGAGAAAAACGTTCCAAAAGAGTCTCAACCACCTAGTCTCCTTTATTATTATCTATCTATGATCGGAGTGTGTGTGGGCACACATCGTTCAACTCTTCCACCAGTGACTTTTCTTTTAACCATTTGAAAAGACCTAGAACAAAGGTTCGTGATTTTGAACGAAAGCTCTCAGGGAGTTTTAGAGTATCTATGTAACGCCCGCCTAATTTGATGTAACGGATAATGTTATGTTAATGACGATGTTATGATATGTTTATGACAATATTAAGTGATATACTCTTGATAAGTGCTGTAATATATGATAAATGGTGCTAACCATTTTATTTTAAGTGTTATGACAGGTGACGCTCGCGTGGAATTGATGTGCTCAAATGTTCATGTCATTTATGTTATGTGTTAATTATATTTTATGGGCAATTATATGCTATGAATGATTTTTGAGTGTTAAGGCAGTTCGGCAGGCCGGACAATTCAGTTCGACAGGCCGAAATGATGTTCTTTGAACAGTAAGCTGATGGTATATCATCGGTAGGCCAGACTTCTGAGATCGGCAGGCCGAACTCCTGAGATCGGTAGGCCGATGACAGCTGACATGTAGTCAGCAGAAATTTTTACAAAATTGTGATAAGATGGAATTTAATTATGGACGTTTTATTCTGATTAAATAACATATTTAT
>CAMOHE010051573.1:26464-57757 GCA_946598075.1 Artocarpus hirsutus
GTTTTTGGAGACATTTTTATCAATAAAGAATTTATTTATTATTCATATACCAAATTGTTGTCCTCTTTACATTTTTATTTGTTGAATATATGATAAGCAAACAAAAGTCTAAGACTGTCGGTCTAAGCCTTTAGAATCAGGCATATGATGGACAGATTATGTGAAAGACATGATTCTAAAGGTGATAGTCTAAATTATAGGATCCACAATTGAGGGAATAAAGTTGCGCACTTTATTCATGCAAAGATTATTATATTGTCCATATCCCTAACGGGAGATGGTTTGTCTTGGCCATCGAAGGTGAACTCCACAAATAGAAATATTGGTGTATTGTCATAGGTGACGATCTATTGATTGGGACATAAAGTGTAATTGATTTAGATTAATAATTCTATCTCGGTAAATCAATTCACTTTAGACAATCATATGTGTTGTATCTTAATCTTGAGATGAATAGTGAGCCCACTGTCTTGACTTATGTCTTTTGATGTACCAAAGGGTGACATCCATATTTTATGATGGTATGCATGCCGGTACGTTCAAGGCATGACCCTTGATAGCATAGACTTGTTATTCATAGATATGGAATCCATAGCTCCTCTTTAGGAGTAGTTGATATCCTCTTATATGCGTTATCCTTTAATTGGAAAACTGAAGTGCTTAATCATTTGGATATATAGGTGTAATTGAATGGTATACTGTCTTTGGATGGTAAGTTTTTCGATGGTGAGATAATAGAACGCAAGAGAAAATTAATCGGGAAGGTAAAACAGAATTTATCATCAAGTCAATTATGGATGATCCTATGGGGATATAATACATTATGATATGTCATGGAGACTTAGTTATTTAGGCTTCAAAATTCTATATAGTTTGAGAGTATGGCTTTAAGCTTTTAGTGGAGTAGCATTAGAGTGGATAATTATGAAATGCATATTCGGGATATTGGGTTTCATAATTATCAAGAGCTTGAACTATATAGGTCAATCAAGTCCTTTTTGCTAGCTCATAATAAATCCTATAACAATATATCGTACTTTTTCAATAAATTGGTGACTTATATTAAATTATTAGAATGGCTAAAATTCTGTAGGATTAGATAATTCATGTATGTTTATCGGTTGAGTTAATTTTGTGAAAAATTAATTCAGAATAAACTTGTTGAATTATCGAGATTAGATAATTTATGTCTGTTTATCGATTGAATTAATTTCCAATAAATTAATTCAAGATAAACTTGTTGAATTATGATAAATATTTAATTTTCCTAGAGATTAACTAGATATGACTGTTTTAATCAGATAACTTCTTTATTTAGTTATTTGAATTAAAACTGAGGCTTATCCCAAGAATCTTGTGTGGAAAATAAAAGATTTGAGGGATCATTTATCATAAGTTCAGCAGGCCGATCTTCAAGTTTGGCCTGCTGATGTAGTAAGTTCGACAAGTCGATCTGTCAATTCGGCCTGCCGACCGAACGATTTTTGATCATGCATTTTTAGACCCGATTTTTATCAAATATTGATTCTGACTTAAATTTTTGAAGTGTTATTTGATAAGGACTAACCCCTGGGCCCAACTTCCATACATAGGGAGTGAGACTCATAAGTTATTTAGATCAGTTAAGGAATTAAGAGTGAGTACTCTAGTTTGTGAGTCTCTACAACTCCATGAGAGCTATTGTTCACAAATCATGAACTTTAGTTCTAGGTTTCCTTAATTGGTTGGAAGGAGAGTCACCAGGGAAAAGCTGTAAGACATACACCCTTACACACTCTGATTGTGGATAGAAAATAGCAAAGAAGACCAGTTGGTTGAGGCTCTTTTGGAATGCCTTTCTTTTCACAGATTGCAGGAGCTTTTTAGCAAACAAGGATAGTAAAATTTGGTTTATTTATGCATATAACATGTCAAACTTGTGTTTTGAAAAATACTTTGGTACAAAAATTTTTAAAATGTTGCTACGTACTACTTTTCTAAGACCATATGCCTCTCGAAAACTCTCGCAATTAGTATCTTTGTGAATAGGTTAGCTAAATTATCCTCAGATCGATTTTGCATACAACAAATGCCCACACTCAATGAAGTCCTTTATCACATGATACTTATGATGAATATGCTTACTCTTTTTGTGAAATCTTGGTTCTTTAGTATTAGCTATTGCTACAATGTTATCATAATACAGCAATACCGCCTTATCCATGCCAAGAACTACCTCAAGATCCTCAAGAAACTTGTGAAGTCATATTGCTTCTTTCGAAGCATCACTAGCTGCCACTTACTCAACTTTCATTGTTAAATTTGATGTACGATCTTGCTTGACACTTCTCCAAACAATGGCACCACCGCCTAGAGTAAATAAAAAACCAAAAGTTGATCTCCTCAAATCCGGACAGGATTGAAAACCAGAATCAATATGTCCTAGAAGTCTTAAATCCCCACCTGAATATACAAGCATATACCGTCGAGTCCTTCTTAGGTACTTGAAAATATGCTTAACTGCAACCCAATGGTTTTGTCTTGGATTTGACTAAAACTGACTTACTATCCTGACTGCATAACTAATATCCAGTTGTATACAAAGCATGGCATACATAAGATTACCCACTACCAAAGCATAAGGTACCTCCTTCATATATTCTCTTTCCTCATCAAACTTTGGCGAGTTTTTCTTAGAAAGAGTAATTCCAGACCTAGATTGCCCACCTTTCTTGGAACCTGCATTGGAAACCTCTTGGGAATTTTATCTATGTAGCTCGCTTGGGACAAAACTATCATTCTGTTCTTCCTATCTTGAAACATCTAGATACCGAGAACATAATTAGCTTTGCTTAAGTCTTTCATTTCAAACTGCTTAGTCAACCATAATTTGACTGATGACAACGCTCTAACGTCATTGCCAATCAGCAGAATGTCATCTACATAGAGAAGTAGAAAAACTACCTTTCCATCTTTAATGTTTTTGTAAACACATGGTTTATCTACATTTTGTGCAAGCCCATAAGTCTTGATTACTTGATCAATATTATGTTCCAAGAACAGGAAGCTTGCTTAAGTCCATAAATTGCCTCTAGCTACTTACAAATCTTAACCTCTTGGCCTTTAGCCTTGAACCTGTCTAGTTGTTCCATATAAATGGACTCATTAAGATAGCCATTTAGAAAGGCCGTCTTGACATCCATCTGTCAAATCTTGTAGTCGACAGCGGTAGCTATGGACAAGAGAATACGGATGGATTTAAGCATGGCTACAAGCGAAAAGGTTTCCTAGTAATTGATTCATTCCTTTTGTGTGTATCCCTTAGCTATAGTTTAGCCTTATAGGTTTCAAATTTTTCATCCACTTTTCTCTTTCTCTTATAGATCCACTTACACCTTATGGGTTTTACCCCTTCTGGAAGATCTACAAGTTCCCAAACTCGATTAGTCTCCATAGACTTTATCTTAGAGTTCATAACTTCTGTCTAAAGTTTTGAATCAACATCCTTCTTAGCCTTCTTGTAAGTGTAAGGATCCCTATCATGTTCATCCAGTTCAGCTAAAAAGGCCTCACCATTAAACATATACCTCTTGAGTTAGCGCCCGATCCTCCTACTATGCCAAAGCCCCTTAGGTTGTTGTTTGGTTGGTTTTTCTACATTGATTGGATTAGTTTATGCTAGAACCCTTAGAATGATCAAATCATTCACCAACTCCTCGATTAACACTTTATTCTAAGGCTTAAAGTCGTTCATGTAACTTTTCTCAAGGAACGTTGCATTTGTTGAAACCACGACTTTATTTTCCTTTGAGTTATAGAAATAACCCCCTTTAGTCCCTTTTGAATATCCTACAAGCATATAAACTTTGAACGTGCTTCCAACTTATTTGCTTCCTTATACAGGACATAGCCAGACATCCCCATATGCGAATATGGTTTAAGGATGTCTTCTTCCCTATCCATAACTCGTGAGGAGCTTTAGGAACCAATTTTGAAGGTACATTGTTCAAAAGATAACATATGGTTTGTAGTGCACATCCCCAAAATGATAAAGGCAATGATGAATAACTCATCATGGACCTGAACATGTCCAACAAAGTTTTATTCATTCTTTCAACTATGCCATTCTACTGCAGAGTGCCCAGCTCAATCAGATAGGATAAAATCTCATTCTCTAATAAGTGTTTCAAAAACTCATCGGAGAGGTATTCACCACCTCGATCAGATCGAAGTGCCTTTATGGGTTTACCTAATTGCTTTTCCGCTTTAGCCCAAAACTCCCTGAACTTGTCAAAAGTTTTGCTTTTATGATACATTAGGTATACATATCTATACCTTGAGTAATCATCAATCAAAGTGACAAAATACTCATACCTCCTCGTGCTTGGATGTTCATGGGACCATAAACATCACTATGCATAAATTTTAGAACCCCTTTGGCCCTATTGACCCTCCAAACAAGATTTACATTGTGGTATAGATTCCACATTTTAGTGACTTAAAGTTCTATCCCTTACCAACCTTTGAATCTTATTAAGGTTAATATGACCTAATCGTAAATGCCAAAGATAGGTCTTATTAAAATAAGAAGTCTTAAGTCTTTTAGAGTTATTCTCATTAACCTCAGTTTTATGCAGTAAGTCTGTCTTAGGTTTGATAAAATATAGATTGTTTTGCATCCATCCATCACAGATAAAAGATTTGTTTTTATGAATCACTACTTTATTATTAAAAAAAACTACATAAGAGTCTTTAAATAACAAGCTACCGATATAAAATTCCTTTTAAGTTTAGGAACATTAAAACAATCACGCAAACTAAACTCCTATAATTATCAAAATAAAGATGGACATCTCCTACTACGTCAGCCAACACTAAGGATCCATCACCCAACAAAGCATGAAGTCTTCATGTAGTAGACTTCTCATTTCTTTGAACCCTTGTAAAGAAACATAAACATAATTAGTTGCTCTAGAATCTATGACCCAAGTGTCATTGGATTCCTTAACCAAACAAGTTTCAAAAACCAGAAGATCACACCTACCTCCTCGGGAAAGAAAGTCCTTGCAATTCTTCTTGATGTACCTGACCTTCCCGTAGAAAAAGCACTTAAGCTTCTTTGGGTTCTTCTTTTTCTTCTTTTTGTTCTTGCCATTTGTAGGAATAGAAGACTTCTTGTTCTTAGCCTTCTACTTCCTTCCATTTCCAAGGTTAGGATTAGAACTAAATGCAGCCACTAAGTTAGCCTTGTCACCAATAGGAGTTTCCCTGATCAGATTTTTGAACTCTTGCAACTGCTTTATTAACTCCGTTAAGGTCATATCCTATCTATTACTCAATTATATAAAGATCTAAATAAGATGAACTCCTTTGATTGAGTCTGAAAAAACTATAGTCATCTGTGACTCAGCATCGATGTCAGCTTCATGGGCTTAAGTCTCAGCAAGATAACCCATGACCAACATTATATGCTCCTTCATAGACGTCCCTGGTCTTTGTTTGTAGTTCAAAAGTTTCCAAAGTGCGCCTTGCCGTTTTGTTATGGCTTGGACTCCAAACATGTCTTCAAGATTATCCAAAATTTGCTTCGCAACTCATAATCTTCATATTGAGCCCACAGTATGTTATTCACAATAGCCATAACATAACACTGGGCTTGATCATTAGAATCTTCCAGTGATCATACTCTTGGATTTGTTCATTAGTGGATTCCCTAGTAGGTTCGAGAGGACATGGTGTCATCAGCATAAATTTTAGTTTCACAAAGGCTAGGGTGATATTCAAGTCCCTTTTCCAATCATTGTAACTCTCACCAATTAATTGGTTTTTATCAAGTATTGAAGCTAAAGTGTTTTTAGACATTTTAATCTACAATAAAGAATCATATTGTTGGAAAAGTAGTACGTAGTGGAATTTTAAAAAAAATTTATACCAGAGTATTTTTCAAAACACAAGTTTAACATACTATATGCATAAATTAACTAGATCTTACTAACCTTGTTTGCCGAAAAGCTCCCAAAATCTATGAAGAGTATAATGTGCCAGAAGAGCCCCAACTTTGGTCTTCTTTGCTATCCTTTATCCACTATCGGAGTGTGTATGGGTGCACATCTTTTAACCTTTCCTTGATAACTCTTCTTGCAACCAATTGAGAAAACTCAAAGCTAGTGTTCGTGATTTGTTAACAAGAGCTCTTAGGGAGATTTAGAGTCTCATTAGTAGAGTCTCACTCTTAATCTCTCAATTGATTTAAATAATGATGAGTGTCACTCCCCTTTTTATAGAGGTTGGGCCCAAGGGTCAGTCCTTATTAGATAAGGCCTTAAAAATTTGAATCAGAATCAAATAAGGATCAATATTTGATAAAATTCACATAAAAATACGTGATCTATTAATCGCTCGGTCGGTAGGCCGAACGGGCAGATCGGTCTGCCGAACTTACGATAAATAATCCCTGTGAATCTTTTATTTCCCACCCAAGATTCTTAGGATAGAGCCTCAGTTTTAATTCAAATAACTTAATAAAGAAGTTATCTGATTAAAACAGTCATATCTAAATAATCTCTAGGAAAATAAATATTCTTAATAATTCAACAAGTTTATCTTAATTCAACCGATGAATAAACATGAATTATCTGATCCTATTGAATTTTTAGCCAATCTAATAATTTGACATAAGTCACCAATTATTGGAAAAGCACACCATATCGTTACAGTATCTATCATGCACTTGCAAAGGAGACATGATAGACCTATAAAGTTCAAGCTCCCAATAATTATGAAACCCAATATCCCTGATATACACTTCATAATTATCAACTCTAACGTTACTCCACTAAAAGTTTAGAGCTGCACTCTCGAATATATAGAATTACGCAGCCCGTATAGCTAAGCCTCAATGACATATCACAATGTATCATTTCCCTATAGGATTATCCATAATTTGCTTAAGGATAAATTATGTCTTACCTTTCTGATTATTTTTATCTTACGTTCTATTATCTCACCATTGGAAAACTTACCATCTAAAGATGGTACACTATTCGGTTACAACTATGTATCTAAACGGTTGAGTGCACCAGTTTTCCAATTATAGGGTAACGCATATAAGAGGATATCATCTACTCCTAAAGAGGAGCTATGGATTCCATATCTATGAATAACAGCTCTACGCTGTCGAGAGTCATGCCTCCAATGTACAGGCATGCGTACCAACATAAAATGTGGATGTCATCCTTTGGTACATCAAAAGACATAAGTCAAGACAATGGGCCCACTATTCATCTCAAGATTAAGATACAATACATATAATTGTCTAAAGTGAATCGATTTGCCAAGATAGAATTATTAACCCAACTCAATTTACTTTATGTCCCAATCCAACACATCGTCACCTACACAATGTGCTAATGTTTTTATTTACGGAGTCCACCTCCAATGGACAAGACAAACCATCTCTCATTGGAGATATAGACAACATAACAATCTTTGCATGAATAAAGCGCCCAACTTTATTCCTTCGAATGCGGATCTTAAAATTTAGACTGTTACCTTTAGGATCATATCTTTCGTATAATTTGTCCATCATGTGCTTGATTCTAAAGGTTTATAACGACAATCTCAGACTTTTGTTTGCTTATCATACATTCAACAAATATGAACGTAAACAAGACAACAATTTGATATATGAATAATCAATAAATTTTTTATTGATTAAAATGTTTCCAAAAACATATTATATTTTTACTCCTTAGGGCATACATGTCTAACAATCTCCCACTTGCACTAAGTGGTAAATATGACAAATATCGCATCCCCATAGCTTCCACATGCCTCTCGTAGACTCTCCCAGTAAGTGTCTTCGTGAATGGATCAACTAAATTGTCTTCTGACGTGATTTTGCACACAACGACATACCCACCTTCTACGAAGTCCTTTATCACATGATACTTCCGACTAATATGCTTACTCTTCTTGTAAAACCTTGGTTCCTTAGCATTAGCTACCACCGCACTGTTATCACAATATAGTGATACTGCCTTATCCATACCAAGAACTACCTCAAGATCCCTACGGAACTTGCGAAGCCATACTACTTCTTTCGAAGCATCACTAGCTGCTACATACTTAGCCTCCATCGTTGAATCCGAAGTGCAATCTTGCTTCACACTTCTCCAACCAATGGCACCATTACCCAAAGTAAACACAAAACCAGAAGTCAATCTCCTTGAATCTAAATAGGATTGGAAATCCGAATCAGTGTATCCTAAAGGAGTTAAGTCCTCGTCCGAATACACAAGCATATGCCCTCGAGTCCTTCTCAAGTACTTGAAAATATGCTTGACCGCAACCTAATGATTCGATCTCGGATCCACCTGAAATCGACTTACAATTCCGACCGCATAACCGATCGCATGCAAAGCATGGCATACATGAGACTACTCCCCGTCGAAGCATAAGGTACTTTCTTCATGTATTCTTTTTCTTCCTCAAACTTTGGAGAGTCTTTCTTAAAAAGAGTAATTCTAGACGTAGATGGTTGCCCACCTTTCTTGGAATCCTGCATTGCAAACCTCATGAGAATTTTATCTAAGTAACCTGCCTGAGACAAAGTTATCGTTTTGTTCTTCCTATCCCAAAAGATCTTGATACCGAGAACAAAATTTGCTTCACCCAAGTCTTTCATGTCAAATTGCTTGGTCAACCATAACTTGACCGATGACAACCCTCCAATGTTATTGCAATCAGCAGAATGTCATCTACATAGAGTAGTAGAAAAACCACCTTCTCATCCTTAATGTGTTTGTACACACATGGTTTGTCCACATTTTGTGTGAACCTATAAGTCTTGATCACTTAATCAAATCTTATGTTCTAAGAACGAGAAGCCTGCTTAAGTCCATATATTGACTTTAATAGCTTGCAAACCTTACCGTCCTGACCCTTAACTTTGAACCTGTCTGGTTGTTCCATATATATGGACTCATCAAGATAGCCATTTAAAAATGCCGTCTTGATATCCATTTGCCAAATCTCGTAGTTGAGTGTAGCATCATGGAAGAATCTGGATGGACTTAAGCATGGCTACAAGCGAAAAGGTTTCCTCATAATCAATTCCTTCCTTTTGCGTATATCCCTTAGCTACCAGTCTAGCCTTAAAGGTTTCGATCTTTCCATCCACTCCTCTTTTCCTCTTGTAGATCCACTTACATCCTATCAATTTTACCCTTTTGGGAAGATCCATAAGCTCCCAGACCCGATTAGTCTCCATAGACTTCATCTTTGTGTTCATGGCCTCTGTCCAGAGTTTTGAATCAACATCCTCCATAACCTCTTTGTAAGTGTAAGGATTCTTGTCTTGTTGATCCGGTTCAACCAAAAAGGCCTCACCATTAAATATATACCTCTAGGGTTGACACCCGACCCTCCCACTACGTTGAAGCCCCTTAAGTTGTTGTTCAGGTTAATTTGGTTTTTCTACACTGATTGGAGTGATTTCTATTGAAACCCCTGGAGTGATCGAGTCATTTCTCAACTCCTCAAGCACCACTTTGCTTCGAGGCTTAAAGTCGCCCATGTAACTCTCCTCGAGGAAAGTTGCATTAGTTGAAACTATGACTTTATTTTCCTTTGGGTTATAGAAATAACCCTCTTTAGTCCTTTTTGAATATCCTACAAACACACAAACTTCTGAGCGTGCTTCCAACTTATTCGCATCCCTAAACAGGACATGAGCCAGACATCCCCATATACAAATATGGTTTAAGGAAGTCCTCTTCCCCATCCACAACTCGTGAGGAGTTTTGAGAATTGATTTTGAAGGCACATTGTTTAAAAGATAATATGTGGTTTGTAGTGCATGTCCTTGAAAGGACAAAGGCAATGATGAATAACTCATCATGGACCTGACCTTATCCAACAAAGTCCTATTTCTTTTCTCATCCACGCCATTTTGCTACAGAGTGCCATGAGCAGTCAAATGGGATAAAATCTCATTCTTTAATAAGTGTCCCAAGAACTCATTAGAATGGTATTCACTACCTCGATCAGATCGAAGTACCTTTATGGGTCTACCTAATTACTTTTCCACTTTAGCTCGAAACTCCCTGAACTTGTCATAAGTTTTGCTTTTATTGTGCATTAGGTACACATACCTATACCTTGAGTAATCATCAATAAAAGTGACGAAGTACTCATACTCTCCTTGTGCCTAGATGTTCATCGGTCCGTAAACATCACTATGTACAAGTTCTAGAACCCCTCGGCCCTATTGCCCTTAGATCCAAATAGTCTTTTGGTCATTTTACCCTCCAAACAAGATTCACGTTGTGGTATAGATTCCATCTTTAAGTGACTTAAAGGTCCTTCCTTTACCAACTATTGAATTCTATTCAGGTAAATATGAACAAGTCGCAAATGACAAAGATAAGTCTCATTAGAATGAGAAGTTTTAAGTCTTTTAAAGTTATTATCATTCATCTCAGCATTAAGTAGTAAGTCCATCATAGCTTTGATAAAATATAAATTATTTTGCATCCATCCAAAATAGGTAAAATATTAGTTTTTACGAATCACCACTTTATTATTAAAAGAAACCAAATATAAGCCTTTGGATAAACAAGCTATAGAAATTAAATTCCTTTTAAATTTAGGAACATAAAAACAATCTCGCAAAATTAAAATCCTACAATTATCAAAATGAAGATGGACGTCTCCCATTGCTTCAGCTAAGACTAAGGATCCATTGCCCATCTAAAGCGTGAAGTCTTCATGCAGCAAACTTCTTGTTTCTTTGAACCCCTATAGAGAAACACAAACATAGTAAGTTGCTCCAAAATCTATGACACAAATGTCACTGGATTCCTCAATCAAATAAGTTTCTAAATACAGAAGATCATACCTACCTCCTTGAGAAAGGAAGTCCTTACAATTCTTCTTTATGTCCCAACCTTCTTGTAGAAGAAGCACTTTAGCTTCTTTGGATTCTTATTTTCTTCTTCTTGTTCTTGCCGTTAGCAGCAATAGAAGACTTCCTGTTTTTGGCCTGTTGCTTCTCTCCATTCCTAGCAAATTAGAACAAGAAGCAGTTGCCAAGTTAGGCTTGCCACCAACAGGAGACTCTCTGATCAGCAAGTCGAACTCCTGTAGCTGTTTCATCAACTCCGTCAAGGTCATATCCCGTCTATTGCTCAAATTAAATGTAGCTCTAAATGGAATGAATTCCTTAGATAGAGCCTCAAATACCATATTCATTTGAGTTTCAACATTGATGTTAGCTCCATTGGTCTAAGCCTTAGCAAGGTAACCCATGACTAAAATCATATGCTCTTTTATAGATGTCCTCGGTCTATGCTTGCAATTCAAGAGTTTTCCAAGTGCCCCTTGCCACTTTGTCAAGGCCTGGCCTCCAAACATGTCTTCCAGATTATCCAAGATCTACCTAGTAGTCTCATAATCCTCATATTGAGCCTACAGTAGGTTATTCATACTGGCCATAACATAGCAACAGGCCTGATTATTGGCATCTTTCTAACAATCACACGCTTGAATTTGCTCATTAGTGGAATCTCCCGTAGGCTCAAGAGGACACGAAGTTATCAGCACAAATTTATGTTTCTCAAAGGAAAGTACGATGTTTAGGTTCTATTTCCAATCATTATAATTCTCTCCAGTTAATTGGATTTTCTCAAGTAGCGATGACAAAGCGTTTTTAGACATTTTTAATCTACAATAAAGAATCATATATCAAAGATAAGCAAACATACAATAATAGTTTAGTAAGATAACACAATCATGTAAGATATACAAATGTGTTTATGTCTCAAAACCTTGAAAATATCACAACCTTACAATGATAATTCCCAACTCATAATTCAAAAAGCTTCTAGGGGAGTCTTGCCAAATTCAATCAAGAACACGACTCCCCTCCTGATTAATATATGCCATCTAGGACCTGTATGATCTAACATATATTGATAATCGTTTCTTTGGCCATTAATTTTATTAACAGAGCTCCTAAGAGAGGTTGGTAATAAAATTAACATAAGTGTATAACCATCGTTTCAATATTTTATCCATGATTTAAATCACCACCTAGGAGTGTGCAACCATAAATTATACTAAAATACCTTATCCTCTTGAAAATCCAACTCGGTACATGATGAAGTCCGTTCCATGTGCTACCTATGGACCAACAATGGAGGCCGTAGGTCCTTTCTTCAAAAACCTTCTCCCACTCATTCTTTTGAAATTAAGTTTTTATTTTATAAACATGCATGAACAATTTTTAATGAGTGGCACTCCTTATTCTATTTGACATGTTATTAATATACATGGCAAATATATTATAATGCAGACAAGCATAACAATCATGCAAAGCCACAAACAAAATAATAATAAATAACCATAATATTATGGTTCCACCTTAGAGAAAAGAAAACAAAGATTACAAGAGAATAAATTAAAACATATTATCAATTCTTCATTCTTGAATCTTCAAATTGTATCCTTTTTCATGTAATGTCCCTCTTCAAGTCTTCAATCCCGCATAGATCAAAAACTCCATATTTCCGGTCATATCCAAATTTAATGTTTGTCAGAGTTGTCCTAAAAAAAATCAAAACTGCACCGAAAACACACCTTTTTAGAAAAAAATTACAGCTCTCTGTCGGCATGCTGATTGTGTAATCGGCCTGCCAATCATGACCCTTCGGTCTATCGAACCTCATAGTCTAGCTCGCCGGTCATGACAGATCGACCTGTCGAACTGAAAAGTTTGGCTTGCCGCTAAAGTGACCAAATTTTTGCCCCGCTAACGGCCTGCCGAACCTAAAGTTCGACCAATCGATCTACAACCATCGACCTGCCAAACCTGAGGCTTCAGCATGCCGACCAAGCAAAAGTCATGCTTTTTAGAAAATACACTTTTTTAATGCAATTTATCAATTTTATTTTTAACAATTCAAAAACATAAAATTAAAGACTCAAGAAATACCTGGGGAACATTATCATCCATCTTTTAGATCCGTCTTCTAGACCTTTCTTCTTCGAATGATTATTTAATTACAAAATTCTTACAAATTTAAAATTAAATAATAAATCCTAGACTGAGATGATAGTCTGCCATCTAATTACATGAAAAGCTTAGATATACATTATAACCTCTAAGGAACCATAACTGGCATTAATCAATTAATTAATTAATAATTGAATAATAATTTAATTAACATTAATTAATTAATAAACATTCACCATATAATCCATGACAACATAAAATATATAGAAACCTAGGGTGCTAACTCTTTAAAAAATTAAATTTAAACATAGGAGAGATCAAGATCAAATAATTTATACATATAACATGATCACAAATACGTAAATTTACTTAAAAACCATGTCTTTGACACCACTTGTTAAAAAAGTAGTACACAGTGGAATTTTAAAAAAATTTTATATCAGAGTAGTTTCCAAAGCACAAGTTTGACACACTATGTGCATAAATTAACCAAATCCTACTCCCCTTTTTTCAAAACTCTTAATCTCTCAATTGATCTAAATAACAATGAGTCTCATTGCCCTTTTTATCGAGGTTGGACCCAGGGGTTAGTCCTTATTGGATAAGGCCTCGAAAATTCGAATTAGAATCAAATCAGGATCAATATCTGATAAAATTTGTGTGAAAAAGCGTGATCTATTTATCACTCGATTGGCAAGCTGAACTGGCAGATCAGCCTGCGGACCTTACTCAATCGGCCTGCCGAACTTAAAAATCGGTCTGCAGAACTTACAATAAATGATCCATGCAAATCGTTTATTTTTCACTCGAGATTCTTAAGATAGAGCCTCAATTTTAATTCAAATAACCCAATAGAGAAGTTATCTGATTAAAACAGTCATATTTAGATAATCTCTAGGAAAATAAATATTCCTAATTTATCTTGAATTACTTTTCATAAAATTTGTTTAGTTGATAAATAGACATAAATTATCTGATCCTATCGAATTTTCAGCCAATTTAATAATTTGACATAAGTCACAAATTATTAAAAAGAACGCCGTATCGTTATAAGATTTATTATGAGCTAGCAAAGAGGACCTGATGGACCTATATAGTTTAAGCTTTGATATTTATGAAACCCAATATCCTAAATATACACTTCATAATTATTAACTCTAACGCTACTCTACTAAAAGCTAAAAGCTGCACTCTCAAACTATATAGAATTACAAAGCCTATATAGCTAAGTCTCCATAACATTTCATAATGTATCGTATCCCTATAAAATTATCCATAATCGGCTTAAGGATAAATTATGTTTTATTTTCTCGATTATTTTTATCTTACGTTTTATTATCTCATCATTGGAAAACTTATTATCTAAAGACGGTATACTATTCGGTTACACCTATGTATTCAAACGGTTGAGCGCTTCAGTTTTTCAATTACAAAATAATGCATATAAGAGGATATCATCTACTCCTAAAGAGGAGCTATGAATTCCATAGATATGAATAATATGTCTAAACTATCATGAGTCATGCCTCCAACATACCTGCATGCGTACCAACATAAAATATGGATGTCACCCTTTGGTACATTCAAAGACATAAGTCAAGACTAAAGTGAATTGATTTGCCAAGACAAAATTATTAATCTAAATCAATTCACTTTATATCTTGATTCAACACATCATCACCTATGATAATATGCCAATGTTTCTATTCATAAAGTCTACCTCCAATGACCAAGACAAACCATTTCCTGTTAGGGATATAGACAACATAAGAATCTTTGCATGAATAAAGAGCCAAACTTTATTCCCTCGATTATAAATCTTATGATTTAGACTGTCACCTTAAGAATCATGTCTTCCACATAATATGTCCATCATATGCCTAATATTAAAGCTTTAAACCGACAGTCTCAAACTTTTATTTGCTTATTATACATTCAACAAATATGAACGTAAAGAGAGCAACAATTTAGTATATGAATAATAAATAAATTCTTCATTGATAAAAATATCTCTAAAAACATATTACATTTTCACTTCTTAAGACATATATGTCTAACACATATATCAAACATAAGCAAACATACCATAATAGTTTAGTAAGATAACACGATCAAGTAAGCATACAATTATGTTTTTTGTGTCAAAACCTTGAAAATATCACAACCTTACAATGATAATTCTTAACTCTGAATTCAACAAGCTGCCTAGGGGAGACTCGCCAAATTCTATTAGGAACACAAATACCCTCCGATTAATGTATGCCATCCAAGACCCGTCTGATCCAGCATATATTAATAATCATTTTCTTTGGCCATTAATTTTATTAACAGAGCTTCTAGGGAAGGTTAATAATAAAATTAACATGAGTTTATAACCATCATTTCAACTATTTTATCCATGATCTATAATCGCCACTTAAGGGTGTGCAACGATAAATCATGCTAAAATAAATTATCCTTTAAGAGTCCAACCTGATACATAATGAAATCCCTACTTAGGGGTCAGGACCATTATGTGCTACTTATGGCTCAACAATGGAGGCTGTAAGTCCTTTCTTCCAAAACCTTCTCTCACTCAATCTTATGAAAACCAAGGTTTATTTTAAAACATGCATGAATAATTTTTAATGAGTGGCACTCCCTATTTTATATGACATGTTATCAACATACATGGCAAATCATATTATAATGCAAACAAGTAAAGCCATCATACAAAGCCATAAGCAAAATAATAATAAATAACCGTAATACTAAGATTCCATCATAGAGAAAAGAAATTAATGATTACAAGATATCAATCAAAACATATTATCGATTCTTCATCCTTGAATCTTTAAGTTATATCCATCTTCATATGGCATCCATCTTTAAGTCTCCAATCCTACTAAATCAAATACTTCATTTTTTTGGTCATCACAAAATTTTATATTTCTCAGAATTGTCTCAAAAATAAAATCAAAACTACATCGAAAAACACACATTTTCTGAAAGACCATATCTCTCTACTGGCATGCTGATTTGTGACATCGGCCTGCCAGTCATCACCCATCGGTCTGCCGAACTTGGCAGTTCAGCCTGCTGCCAGAGCTGGCTGAATCCTGCCCCATGGATGGCCTGCCAACTTGTGACCATCGGCCTATTGACTGAGCAAAACTCACGTTTTTCCAAAAAATAGTTTTTATGTAGTTTTTCAATCTTATTTTTAACAATTCAAAAACATAAAAATTTAGAGACCCAAGAAAAAAAACAATGGAACTGCTATTATCTATCTTCTAGATCTGTCTTCAATTCGAATGATTATTTAATTATAAATTTTTTACAATTTTAAAATTAAATAATAATTCCTAAATAGTGATGATAGACTGCCATCTAATTACATAAAAAACTTAGATACACATTCCTAGATCATGATGAGGAACCATAACCGACATATATTAATTAATTAATTAATTAATAATTAAATAATAATTTAATCAACTATAATTAATTAATAAACATTCACTATATAATTTCATAACAACATATAAATATATACAAACCCTAGAGTGCCAATTCTCTAAAAAAAATTAAATTTAAGCATAGGAGACACCAAGATCACATAATTTATATATATAGCATGATCATAAACTCAAAAATTTACGTAAAAAAAATATCTTTCATACTAATTGTTGTAAAAACTAGTGCGCAACGAATTTTTAAAAAATTTTAAGTTTGTGAATTTTTCAAAATACAAGTTTGACATACTACCTATATAAATTAATCAAATCTTACTAACCTTTATCTGACAAAGAGCTCCCACAATTGTGAAGAGAAGAACATTTTAGAAGAGTTTCAACTAACTGGTCTTCTTTGCTATTCTCTATCCACGATCGGAGTGTGTGTGAACAACAGCTCTTTGGGAAGTTTCAGAGTCTCACTAGTATAGTACTCATATTAGATTTTTCAACTGATCTAAATAACAATGAGTCTCACTCCCCTATTTATAGAGGTTGGGCCTAGGGGTCAGTTCTTATCAGATAAAGCCTCAAAAATTCAAATTAGAATCAATATCTGATGAATTCTATGTGAAAACGTGTGATTAGAAATTGTTCGACCAGCAGACCGAATTGGCAGATCGACCTGTCGAACTTACTCCTTCGGTAGGCCAAACTTAAAAATCAGCCTGCCAAGCTTACGATAAATGATCCCTATGAATATTTTATTTCCCACATGAGATTCTTGGGATAGAGCCTCAATTTTAATTCAAATAACCCAATAGAGAAGTTATCTAATTAAAACAGTCATATCTAAATAATCTCTAAAAAAAAAAAATATATTCTCGATAATTCAACAAGTTTATCTTGAACTAATTTTCACAAAATTAATTCAACCGACAAACAGACATAAATTATCTGATCCTATCAAATTTTTAACCAATCTGATAATTTGATACAAGTCATCAATTATTGAAAAAGCATACCATATCATTACAGAAATTTTTATGAGCTAGCAAAGGGGATTTGATGGACCTATATAGTTCAAGCTCTCGATAATTATGAAACCCAATATCCCAAATATATATTTCATAATTACTAACTCCAATGGTACTCCATTAAAAGCTTAGAGCTGCACTCTTAAACTATATACAATTACGAAGCCTGTATAGCGCTCCATAACATATCATAATATGTCGCATCCTTATAGGATTATCCATAATCGGCTTAAGGACAAGTTCTATCTTACCTTTCTGATTATTTTTCCCTTAGGTTCCATTATCTCACCATCGAAAAACTTACCATCTAAAGATAGTATACTATTCGGTTACACCTATGTATCCAAATAATTGAGCGCTTTAGTTTTTCAATTACAAGATAACGTATATAAAAGGATATCAACTACTCCTAAAGAGGAGCTATGGATTCCATATCTATAAATAATAAGTCTATGCTATCAAGAGTCATGCTCCAACATACTAGCATACGTACCAACGTAAAATGTGGATGTCACCCTTTGGTACATCAAAAGACATAAGTCAAGAAACTAGCCCACTATTTATCTCAGGATTAAGATATAATACATATGATTGTCTAAAGTGAATCGATTTGCCAAGGCCAAATTATTAATCCTAATCAATTTACTTTATGTCCCGATCCAACACATCGTCACCTATGACAATATGCTAATGTTTCTATTTATGAAGTCCACCTCCAATGGCCAAAACAAACCATCTTCCATTAGGAATGTAGACAAATAACAATCTTTGCATGAATAAAGAGCCCAACTTTATTCGCTCGATTGCAGGTCTTATGATTTAGACCGTCACCTTAAAAATCGTGTCTTTCGCATAATCTGTCTATCATATGCCTAATTCTTAAAGGTTTAGACCGACAGTCTCAGACTCTTATTTGCTTATCATACATTCAACAAATATGAACGTAAAGAGGACAAGATTTGGTATATAAATAAAAAATAAATTCTTTATGAATAAAAATGTCTCTAAAAATATATTACATTTTTATTCCTTAGGGCATACATGTCAATACTCTTAACTTCTCAACTGATCTACATAATTCAAAAAACTCACTCACTATTTATAAGGTCAAACTCAAGGTTGGTCATTATCAGATAAGGCTTCAAAAATTTGAATCTAGATTAACTTCTGGTAAAATCGTATTAAAAACAAGTGATCAAATTATTGTTAGATTGGCCTGCCAAACTTACGATAATATGATCCTTGAGAATATTTTATTTTCCACCCAAGATTCTTTAGATAGAGCCTCAATTTTAATTCAAAAAACCCAATAGAGAAGTTATCTGATTAAAATAGTCATATCTATATAATCTCTAGGAAAATAAATATTTCCGATAATTCAACAAATTTATCTTCAATTAATTTATAATAAATTAATTCAACCAATAAAATAGACATGAATTATTTAACTCTATCAAATTTCAGTTAATCTAATAATTTAATATAAGTCACCAATTTATTGAAGAAGCACGCCGTATCGTTACTAGATTTATTATAAGCTAGCAAAAAAGGCCTAACAGACCTATAAACTTCAAGCTTCGATAATTATAAAATAAAATGATAATTATAAAATATAATATCTTGAATACATATTTTATAATTGTCAACTCTAACGCTACACTACTAAAAACTTAGAGCTGTACTCTCGAACTATATAAAATTACGAAGCCCAAATTAGCTAAATGTCCATGACGTATCATAATGTGTCATATCTCCATAAAATATTCATAATCGGCTTAAAGATAAATTCCATTTTACCTTCTTGATTATTTTTATCTTGTATTCCGTTATCTCACCATTAGTAAACTTACCATCAAAAGACAGCATATTATTCGATTACACCTATATATCCACATGGTTGAGCGCTTTAGTTTTTCAATTACTGGATAACACATATAAGAGAATATCATTGACTCCAACAATGGAGCTATAGATTATATATCTATGAATAACAGGTCTATGCTAAAAAGAGTCATATCTCCAACATACCGATATGTGCACCATCACAAAGTTAGGATGTTACCCTCTAGTACATCAAAAAACACAAGTCAAAATAGTGGGCCTATTAGTTATTTTAGGATTAAGATACAATACATATGATTGTCTAAAATGAATTAATTTGCACAAGTGGAATTATCAATCCAAATCAATTCCACTTTATGTCTCAATCCAATACATTGTTACCTATGACAATGTACCAATATTTCTACTTACGAAGTCCAACTTTGATAGCCAAGACAAACCATCTCCCATCAGAGAAGTAGACAACACAACAATCTTATCATGAATAAAGTGCCCAACTTTATTCCCTCGATTGCAGATCTTATATTTGTAGACCATTACCTTTAGAATCATGTCTTTCGCATAATCTATCAATCATATGCTTGATTATTAAGATTTAGACCAATAGTCCCAAACTCTTATTTTCTTAACATACATTCAACAAATATAAACGCAAAGTGGACAATATTTGGTATATGAATAATAAATAAATTCTTTATTGATATAATGTCTCCAAAAACATATTATAGCATTTTACTCCATAGGGCATACATGTCTAACACGTCGTGCTATCTTATGTCGATAATAAATTAAGCATTCCCAAGTATTTGTTGTGTCATTTCATGTCTATAATGCAGCAAAAACTCAACTTAATAAACTAACAAAATTTAAGCATTTACCAAGCCATTCTTTGTCTATGGCAAATCAAGGTCCTCCTAAGCATTGTTCGTGCTAGCTTATGTCATTGAAAATCAAAACCAGAATTTTGGTAGAATTCTAGCTAAAATAATACTAAAATCTTAAATTTTCTAGAAAATAATTTAGCATTATAACTACTTAGAAAACATTTAAGGTAATTTTGTCAGAATTTCTCCTTACTCCTCATCTAAAAAAGAAAATTAAAAAGACATATTTAAAATAAAAATACTAGATATATTATTGAGCATAATCTTTATAGCATAAATTGGGAAATATTTTATAAAAAATTAAACTAAAAACTAAACATTAAAAAATAAAAACTGAAAACTTAACAGTATTTTTTTTTATTGACTAGAGGGGTGAGGAGAGCCGAGGGCAAAGGCCTCAGTATTTATAGGCCAATTAAGGCCACTATTACACAATTTTTTAAAGTAATTTTTTCCTTCTTTCATTGACATTTGCAGCACTAATTTGCAATTATTATTATTATTTTTTCATTTTTTCCTTCTTCAGATCAACTCTTAAGAGCGCTGATTTTTGGGCAAAATCTGGTGTGACACGACAGCAGGCAATATAGTGAACACCTAAATCTCGAGCGCCAAACACTTGATCATATGGCCAATAATTGCAAACAAAAGCGAGACTAGGTGGGCTAAGTGGGGCTGAAACTATGACCGTTGGATCAATCAAGGTAGGAAGATTTGATGGTCAGCAAAATGGGCGCCGTGAAAGCTGTAGCGCATAACCCAAAATTTTGAGATTCTCCTCCGACACGCCTAATGCCTAATGCGCTCTTGTCGGGGCGTGTAATGCACGTGCCAATCGTAGCGTGCCATGAGTACTCCACTAGCTAAAATTTGAATCTTTTGAATTTTTAATATATTTGTTGTCTGATTTTGCCATTTTGGTATCCTTTTGCTTTGTTTTTTCACTAAATTTCAAATCTAAAGATAGAAAATTAAAATAAAATTAATTATTTTACAAACATAATATCTACAATGATTTTAAAAATATTTATTTTACATTAAAATACACAAAAATAATTACAAACTTTTAAAATTCTAAGCTCATTCAGTTTGATACATATATGATTTTTAAGGCTCTTAATTATTTTTAAAAATTACTAAAAATATTATAGAACATATTTACAAACTTAAAACATTCTATAAAACATATTAAGACTCAAAATATAATTATCACTTATTATTTTTATGGTTTAATTAATTTCAAACTAAATAATATTTCATATACGAAAATGATTCTAAAAATTACCAAAAATACTATTAAACATAAAAACATATTAAAACTTACAATAAATATATTTTTACATTAAGACACTAAAATACTGTTTCATACATAATCGCTTTAATTAAAGAGTTTAACGATAAATATAAATGCAAAATTATTGATTTTAGCTTTAAGAAAAAGTGTATTTTTTAAGTCTCATTAGGCAACGACGTCGGCTATTGAGAAGGAGAGATCCTCAATTGCGTTAGGTTTTAGACATACTTTGAAATCAAGAGTAGAGATCAAAAGTTTTGTTAAATCAAGCGTTGAGATTAATTTGAGTAAAATTTTGATTTTGAACTTCCTACATCCAAGTCTATTTTTTATTTACTATTTTTGCTAACTATTTTCTAATTGAAGTTGCTCAAAAAAATAAAATAGGTTACTCAAAAAAATAAAATAGGGAACATGACAATTTTTAAATAATAATAAAACAAAGCCCATTGAAAGCAATCAAATAATGATAAAAAATATATATATCATCTGCGCTTTAAAAATTTTAATTTTTTTAATTAAAAACAAAAATTTAATTTCGAGCAAACAAAAAGAAAAGGGAAAAAAAAAAGTTGGGCTTCCAAACAAACCCTTATCTTGTTGGTGCTTCATCTCTGGTACACATAATCACAAATACCCTTTTTCACTTTTTCTACGCCGCTTTTGCCTTCCCTTTGGAGTTTCGACGGCACTCTCCGTCGTCGTTTTGTCTCACACCTCCTCATTCCCAAACCTCTCTTCGAGAAAACACTCAGAAAAAGAATTCTGAATTGAATCCCTATAAAATTTTTGTCCTTTTTTTTTTTTCGTGCTTTTTATTATGTAGTATGTGCTAAACGGTGTCGGTTCCTCTAAAAGAAGTGGAAAACGCATGCTGGTGGGTTTAGTATTTGTATTTTTGCACTATCCAGGAAAACGGCGTCGTTGCCCTTGGAGATTTCAAATCGGAAAGTTTTCCCAATCCTCGCCGGAGAATTCTGATCTTTCTGGGTTCCTGTGACCCATAAACAATCAATCCCAAGGTATTTTTTTTTTCTTTTTTGGGGGAAGCATTGGAAAGAGAGAAAAATTGGGTCTTTAAATACGGGTTTTTTTTTTTTTTTCCCTTTTGTTGGATTAATTTCTTGAGGAAACAATGGAGGATATCTAGTGAGATTAATGGAAAGTTTGGAGATTTTACTTACTTGGTTGTGGCAGAAAGTTTTTGTCATTTTCTTGTCCTTCAGGCCAAAACCCAGTTTTCCAGTTTTCATTACTGGTTTTTTGTGTTTGTGTATAAGAATTTGTAAATGGAACCTAATATTCAAACGTTTTTCTCCCTTTTTTCTTTGGTTGAAATTTGCTGAAGAAAAATCGGATTAAAAAACAAAGTCTTAGTGAGAATTTTAATTTGTACAAGAGGAAAATATTATGGAGAAATGGGTTATATTATCCCATCCCATTTGAGTTGAGAAGAAGGGAAGAAAATGGTGTCATTGTTTTATTGTTATTATTATTTTTTTGACTTTTTGCTTTTGTATATTAGTATTAAGAACTACATTGGAGATTTTTATTTTATCCTAAGAAGACATGATCGGAGAAACTACTTGGCTCTTTCAAGTTTTTTTAATCTTTGGTTAATGTGACTTGAGAGTCTGCAACTGCAAGCAGTTTATGTTTTCAACAATAAATTTAATTCGATTTACAAAAAATATAATGCTTTGGTCTAAGTTAATCAGCTGAAGCTTATTTATTTATTGCTTTGCCATACTTGCTAAACTTGATAAACTTATAAGCTAACCGCAGATTCTTAATTGGCTTGGAAAATGTCACTATTTTTTCCCTCTATCTTGGTGCGTTTATCAAGTCGGACTAGAATGATTATGAACTTAAATAACAAATTTGCTGCTCCTGCTTTGTGCTCTTATGGTAGATAGATTATTTTTTCCACCGTCACTGATGGATGCAACGTTCGTGGACCCATATGGAACAAATCCTGGACCAATTGATGGTTCGGTACTTTATGATCAAGAGAAACATGTTTCCTCCGCAGTTTGGGATGGGCAGGTGGAGTTTACTTGATGAGCTTTAAGTTTCTTTTTCTCTTTGCTACTTTTTGTGATGATAATATTTCTTTAGTGTATGAATTTATGCCAAAAATGCTTCCAATAATGGTTGCAGGAGCGTGGTGCACTTAGATGTCATGAACACACTTCAAAGCTTGACCAGTGGACACTCACTCGAAAACAAATTGAGTTAGTAGAGAAGGCTGGGTTCGGGTATTTAAGATTGATTCCTGCAATAAGTCTAGACAATCCACTAATTTCTGCTTTAGTTGAGAGGTGGAGGAGGGAAACAAACACTTTCCACTTGAATGTCGGGGAGATGACAGTAACCCTTAAGGATGTTGCATTGTTGCTTGGACTAGCAATCGATGGAGAACCAGTGATCGGTACAACTTACACCACCTGCCACATAGTGTGTGAAAAATATCTAGGGAAAGCACCAGAACCTGGTTATACTAGTGGTGGAATGGTAAAGCTAAGTTGGTTGAAGGAGTTTTTTTCTCGGTGTCCTGAAGATGCCCCGCTTGAGGTTATTGAGCGTCATACGCGTGCTTACCTCTTATACCTTGTAGGCAGCACAATTTTTTCAACTACCACCGGGAATAAAGTCCCGGTTATGTACCTTCCCTTATTTGAGAATTTTGACCGGTGTGGAAAATATGCCTGGGGCGCTGCAGCATTGGCATTCTTGTATAGGGCCTTAGGCAATGCCTCACTGAGATCTCAGAGTACAATTAGTGGATGTCTAACACTACTACAGGTAATTTTTGTTGCTGACTTTTTTTTTCTCTCTTTTATATCTTATTTTCTCTCTAGTTAATAGTATTTTTGGTTTCTTGTTGGATATTTCTTCTTAAAATTCTCTGTCCTATGAGCAGTGTTGGAGTCACTTTCACTTGAATATTGGTCGCCCAAGGCTCAATCATGATCCGGCACATGATCGCTTTCCGTTTGTGCTTAGATGGAAAGGAAAACAAAGTGGTCCAACAGCAAACCGTGATGTAGTGTTTTATCGCAAGGCATTGGATTCTCTGAAACCATGCGATGTAAGTTTTATTTTTTTTTTTTCATGTTTCGGATAGGATTCAATTTATAGACTGATTTTACCTGTAAAGTATTACGCAAATAGTGTTCTCTTGATGTACAGGTAGAGTGGCTTCCTTACAGAAATATGGACAGTACATTAATTCCAGAAGATATTAAGACTAATCTGATCTTGGGGAGGTCAAAGACAATGTTGATTTGTTTTGACAAGGCAGAAAGGCACCTCCCTGACCGTTGCTTAAGGCAATACGGCCTGTCTCAGTCAATCCCAGAAGATGTACAACGATGGGAAAGAAAAAGTCGTGGAGTTGATGGTGGGGTTGACTTGTCAATGAAGATGCAATCAGAAGTTGATGAATGGTCTGAATGTCGATCTCATATCGCTGAAGGTGATAATCGTGCAGATGAAAACGATTACATGCAGTGGTACCTGAAAATTACCCGTAAATTTGTAGGAAGGCCTATATCTCTCTCATCCGAATTTCAGAGAACAGTAAGCCTGAGATAGTTAATTGTTGTTAATAAATTCTCAGGGATGTATCTTATGTAATTGGAACGCAAATGACCCTTCAGTCTGATATAGTTTCTTTTATTTTGAATTTTGCAGAATGCTGGTCTGAGGGATATTGCACATATAGCAGATACATTCTCTACAAAGGGGTTGGATCCTCAACAAATTGAGCTGGTTTCTAGAATCAGGTATATTGCACATGAATGTCTGAGAGACCAAGTAGGAGGTCCAGCCATTGTGGCGGCTACCCCACAAGTTGAAGTTGGAAAAAGGGTAAGAGGAAAGGAGAGAGTAAGAAGAAAGAATACTGGAAAACGTGTACGGAAGGATGAGTTGATGCAAAACGGTGCAGCCAGTGAGGATGACCAATCTCATTTTGGTGCTACCGTTGAGATTGCTCAATTGCCATTAGACCATGCAGATAGAGAAGAGAATCATTCTCAGCTATATGCTTTAGATAGCGTGGACAATCCTCTACGAATAATTCATGCAGATGGCGAGGATGAGTCTATGCATCTGTGCGGTGCAGGTATTGAGATTGATCATTCATCGCTAAACCATGCAACTGTTGAGGCGGTTGATGCTGAGATGAGCCATGCATCTACAGAAGCTAACGAGACCCAGTTTCCTAATGAAACACAGAAGAACAATGGCTCGCAGCCTTGTGCTGTAATGACTGAGGTGAAGGACTCCCATCTTTCTGATGCAACGCTGCAGATTGAACCACAGTATCGTGATGCAACTGAGGTTGTCAACCCACAACAAGATGAAATAACCAAGGAGGTTGTTGACTCACAGCTTAATGATGCTAGTAAGGAGGCAGTAGATTTTCAGTTTAATGATGCAAATGAGGCCATGGACCTGCTGAATGATGCAACCAAAAAGGTTGTTGACTCACAGGGTGATGCAACTAAAGAGGCCATCAACTCGCGGCTGAGTGATGCAAAGGAGGTGACTGACTCACAGCTTATTGACCAAAAGGAGATCATCGACTCACAGCTTCCTGATGCAGCTAACAATGTCAATGGCTTACAACTTTCTCAGGTCACTAGTGAGAGTGATCCAGAGACGGCTAAAGCAGCTGCAGAAGTTGTTCAACAACCATCTCTTGAAACTTCCATGGAAGTGGCCCAACCGAATGCTGTTGCATCTTAGTATAATTTGAAGTCACTATCAGGCAACTTTTTGCGCGGTAATTCTTCCAGAACTATCATTCAATTGCTATGTGATTAATTTATACATGTATATTTCTATGCATCTTGCTCTGCCTTCTAGTTTTCTGATGAATTTGAAATTCCATTTTGTTATGGCAGGCTGAAGACTAACTAATATTTCAAATGTGGCTAGAATAATGAGCACCCTATGAGCACCCGGATAAAAATTTTTCCCTTTTTGTGTCATGCTGTGAATTTTTAGCTTAGTTGATTTATTTTAATGCCTATCATTTTGGAATTACATCATGTAATATCTGACGTATTTTCTGCTTAAATCCTTTTTTGTATCTTGTGTTCTGCACAAGTAGCCTCCTTCATATTACATGTTTTGTTTCTTTCCAAGTTCTTGTTTTTCGGACTCCACCAGGCAAATACAATGAGGGAAGATAGCTAGCAGTAGCAAGAAACAAGTTTCTCTCTCTTGCCTGAAAGTGCATGGTTTCTAAGATTATATCCGCTTGCAAACTGCCAATTTGACCTTTTTGCCTTTCATTATAGCATGTGAGAGCTTTACATTATCCTCTAACCAAAAAATTGGTTCTAAAAGACCCTGTATATTTTTTTTCCATATATATATATATGAGGAATTAAATTGTATTAGGGGCATACTATACAGGAATCAATTGGCGAGAGGAGCTTAAGATAGCTCCGTTAGCGTGCAGAGAGCGCTATTAAGCACTCGCAAGTGCTGTAAGCACGAATATTATTATACTAGGTATAATTCATTAAGTGACCCATGATGATAATATTTTTGGCTTGTAATCATGAGGAAAAAAAACTGAGTGATGGCCTTGGTTTTTTTAAGGGTGATAGGCTTTGGGTCCCTAGCTCTCTCCACTCTCTCTGACGTGTACACCATCAATTTTGAGGGAGCAAGAGCTGGAAGCTCCCAAGGCAGCGAGGTACCACGAGTCCCAAAGCAGCAAGAACGACGTGTTTCAACTGGAGGGAAGGCAACAGGATCGTAGGAGAGCTTACGGTTTGCATGGTGAATTTCAATGGCGGAGGTACGTAACGATCCACATTTCGGCATTTAATTTATATGTTTGATGTTAGTGTATATAATTTAGTCTAATAATTGGCGTCAGAGCTGACCGACCTTTGCTTTGAAGTTTAGAGCAATATATGGTTTACGGAAAAATATACCCATTAAAAATGCTTGTGATTATTGGGTTTTTTAATTTGGAGTTTTTTAGTGAAAAATAAGATTAGAAATCATTAAGATATTCGATTTTTAAGGTTTCTGTGATTTGAAACATGAAAAATAGTGTCCAAAAGGCCAAGAAATCGTTGGGTTTCATACTAGGTCTGAACCGGGTCGTAACGAGGTCAAGAAGACTTGGCCAAAGGTTGAAGACGAGTCAAAACGATACATCGTTTTGATTTTTTAAGCCCAACAGCAAGCAAAAACGACATGTCGTTTTTGCCTTCCTATGGCAAAACGACATGTCGTTTCATATAAGGGAGGAAATAGATGTAGCAGTGGCTTCTCGTAACCCCAGACTCTTTACTTGATCCAAGATCTGTAATGTATATGCCATACGTTTCACTTGTAGCAAACGACAAGTCGTTTTGGGGCCTTAATCTTAAAACCACAGGTCATTTTATAATAGGTAGAAATAAAAAAAAAAATCCAAAATTTTTTTAAAAAATTGGGTATTTTTTCTAGAATTCTTATTTCAATAATTCAGGAAAATTTTTATAAAATTTATATTTTTAAATATTTTGTGAAATGTTTATAATATGCACAGATATTGATATTTTTATGATTTTTTTTTCATATTTTGTATAATTCATGAAAAGATTCATTATTTTGAATATTCATAATTTTTGGTCTTTGTGATGAATATTATACAGTTTTAGTGTAGATATAATTTTTGTATATTTATGTGCATACAATGTTCATTATGTATAATTTGTGATTTAAGTTATGCATGCAATATTAAGTTAAATAATTTAGTACTTCAAAATTTTGTATAAAAATGTGGTAAGTTATTTTTTTTTTTGAATGAATAATTTTAATCATGCATAATGAATATTAGGACATAAATTATTCATTTTTTTGTTCATATTTCTTAATATTGCTTTAAGTTAAATGCAATTTATTTATGAACAAAATTTTAGAATAAAATGTCTAGTGATTCATATAATTTTAATTAATTAAAGTTTAACCACAACAGCTTTAATTATATAAAATTATATATTCACTGGTTTAGGATCACATTTACAAAAGGACATGTATTGCAATTAATCATAATTGATATAACAAATTTTATCACACAGGAATTTTTATTATATTTGTATGGTTAATTAGGATAGAATATCAAACTATATTTCTTAATTTACTTGTAGGGATTAAGAAAAGGAACATAATTTGATGGTTTTATTATAAATTTAAGTGAATCTAAATGAATTAGAACTTTAGCCTACATGTAAGTTTTATGTCACTAGATTCATAATTTTAAGTAACATAATTTGATAATTTTTATTATAAATTTAAGTGAATCTAATTGAATTAGAACTTTAGCCCACATGCAATTTTTATGTCACTAGATTTATAATTTTTAAATCATGATTTATATTGGTAAAACATTATATAATTTTATTAGTCTCAAAAATTATAAAATGTAAGCATGTAATTATTAATGGAGCCTTGTGACCTGCGAATTATTCTGACATTAAATGTAAAATTCCCAAACTTAGAGGGGGCAATTATAAAATATAGAAGGAGATAATTCTTCTTCAAATTAGGTGATTAAACATAGATTATGTTATAAGGAAAGACGAACCTGTTATTACTAACACTAGCAATATGGATAAAATGAGCTCTTGAAGAACATTAGGACCTATGTAATCGCTTCGATATGATGTTCATAAAGATCAATATTTATGTTAATATTAGAGGTTCCATCATAAGTGTAAGAATGTCAAGGCATTACTGAAAAGTTGTTGATGAGAACTTTGCATCATTAAATAAAGCACCTGCCAGCACCCTAATAATAAAATTTACATCCTTAAAGGACTCATCCTGTTCAAAGGTGTGCGTGAACACTTCCCAGAGATGGGGAACACTACGGCTCAATCAAAGACACTTGAGATTGATATATTTAAATCTTTTCTTGTGCACTATATATTAATCACTCTTTTACAGCAATATGAACCCTTCAAAATATTTTGTAATACACATAGGGATAAATGGTCGATTAATGAATTTATGACTATGTGTGTTCAAGAAGAAGGGAGGCTAGCAATGAAATGAGTGAAAGTGCGTTATTGGCAATACAAGAAAAGAATAAATAAATGATAATAATAATAATACTAATGATAATAATAATAATAATAATAATAATAATTCAATCTCATTTCTTTGTTATGAATCTAATATGATTAATATCAATCATAACACATAGTGGATTGATTTTTATTATACAATCCATATTTCAAATACCTTATAGTATATACGAAACCTAAGGATGCCAGTATTGACTAAACAAAACATCTATTCAAGAAACAAAATACGTTCACATGTAAAGACAATTGGAACATGCATTTAAAAAAAAATTAAGTTATGGTTTTATTTGAATTTCTAAAAGACCTTTTATATTCCTATTAAGTTCAAAAAAAACTTGGGGATATTTTCAGTTTTCAAAGACGTCTTTTAGTTTGTAAATCTAATCTTGTTAAGAATGGTACATAATTTGATGGTATTTTCTCCATTAATTTGCAAAATGATACCACTCTTGAATTATGCATGTTTATATTGGTATGAAAGCGTTATGTTATGAATGAAGATTCCTTTATAGAGTGGCATCAAAAATTGAGACAAATCTCCCGAAAGAATTTAGAGATTAATACATAATAGAGTACTTAGTATGTTAGATTTTACTAATTTTAACACTTATGTAGACTACATTAAGAGAAAGCAGACCAAGTCTAAGAAAGGTACAAAGAGGAGTATAGACATATTCAAAATCATACATTCAGACATGAACACATATGGTCCAAACACTTCATCTTTTTCATACATGATTACTCATGATATATGTATCTATACTTGCTTCATAACAAGAACGAAGCATTAGATGCTTTAACATTTTATAAACAATGCAGAATGTAAACTAAGATCGTAAGAATGAACAAGATGGAGAATATTATGGTAGATACACAGAGAATGGACAAGCATCTTGTCACGTCCCGGAGTACGGGAGGTGACGTGGTGGTTTAATTGAGTTAATTAAGTAAAGATTTGGTTAAAAACAGGGTTTAAAATTTGAATTTATAATTAAAAATGATAATTTTTAAAACCGTTTAAAATAGAAGAAATTAAGAAAATAAAATAAATCGTTATAATGATTAAGCAAATAAAATAACATTAAAAATAATTACATATGGGGTGGAACGCGTATGGGTCCCACTGGCCCACATATTGTGCACACACATATAGTACTGACAATATTATGATACAACCACAGTCCAAAATAAAAGAGAAGTTAAATTCTTACATGCCTTGAATTGTAAATTAACCTACGAAATACTTCTACTGATCGTAAGTCCGGTCGGCGGACTCTTCTCCAATCCTATGCTGATATCCACCTAGGGTTAAGATTTTAAAACAAATAAAAACGTGAGCGAAAGGCTCAGTAGGACTATATTTGAAAATTATTTAATTTTAAAGAAATTGCATAACCAAATAAATATATAGAAAACAAGCTAGAACAATTAAACAAATAAATAATTAAATGAGAATTTAACAAAAATATAATCTTACCAAAACAATTCAAATAGGTCAACCAGAAAGAATACAATTTTCCTTCTCTGGGCAAACCATATATAACTCACCACCGTAGTGGCCCAGCTGGGTTTCGAGACCTGCTTCCAAGGTTGTTCACTACACAACCCGATCTCTGAGATGGCATCATGCCCTAAAATATATATACATATATATATCTCTCTGATTCATGAAATCTTTTCTTTATCAGATGTAATCATTTATA